>JAXQQM020081336.1:50000-175186 GCA_034641835.2 Pinus albicaulis
TGGACACCGTCCAATTATACGCCCGCCGCGACGGAAACCGCCCCCGTAAGACCCACGAGCCGAGGACGACGACGGAAGGCGTTGGAAGCGTTCGGTGGACATGCGACGAACGACGGAAACCACGACGGAAGGTTAGACGGGCGCGCCGACGGACGAAAACATCGTCCAGCTACTATGCAACGTTATCACGGTGACCGTGCGACGTTTAGGAGCGACGTGCATAAACGCGTCCAAAAATGGCCGTGTGTTGGCTTGGAGGTTTTATAGGCCGGCCGTGGTGGCAAGCCGACGTTAAGGAGGAAATGCCACGTCGTAACCAAGGCTTTATGGGCGTTTACCGGGTCGGCCTCATATGGGTCAAGCCCCACCCATGGAAGCAATGTGTGGGCAAAGGCACATACGAAAGGAGGACGTGCGATGGACGATAAAGGAAAGAAAGAAGGACATCAACATCTTGCTGATTCCACCATTGGAAAGCTAATGCTCGAGCGAGAGCGAAGGTCGAGGGTGGAGGGCGAAGCCGCAGCAGGGAAACGGAGTCTGGGTCGAGTCGGGTAAAAACCCGTTCGGCGTTCACCCGCAGGTCGAGTCGGGTTCCTTCCGCAGGGCGCGTGCGGTGCAGTGTTTAGTGCATGGCCGAGTCGGGTTCCTTCCGCAGGGCGCGTGCGGTGCAGTGTTTAGTGCATGGTCGAGTCGGGTTCCTTCCGCAGGACGCGTGGAGAACAGTGTTCAGGGCGGGCGCGTTCAGGTCGAGTCGGGTTCGTGCAGCGCGCGCGCGTTCCGGACGCGCGGAACAGTGTTTGAAGGCGCGGAGTTCGTTCAGCAGGGTCGGGTCGGGTCGAACGCGTTCAGGAAACGCGTGCAGACCGTGACCCCGGTGACCCGCGTGCGGAAACGCGTTCAGGGTGCCGAGGGCGTCCGTGACCCGAGTGACCCACTCGAACCAGAATTCGCGCAGACTTTATAAACATGTTCTGAAAGGGAATTTTGGGGTTCCTTTGGATTTTTTGCACTGTTGGGAAGCTGTTAAGGCTAGACCCAGGTACAAGCACATTTGGCAAGAAGCATAAATGGTTTATGGAGGCTTGGCTGTATAGTTATTGCAGATTGTACATATTTATTGAAGCATAATACTGGGCAGACTTATTAACGGGATTTGCCCCTCCCTTGAATGTATGGGCGTTCATGTGGTTTGATATCGATGTTTATTGCTATTTTATTTCCGCACAGGAGCACTTTGGAAGATTAATTAAACAAGTGTTGAGTTAGGCGTAGTCTACTTATTGAGTATTTGAAAAGAGAAAAATAAGGTAGTGCCGCACCCGTCTATAGAGCGGTTGGGAGACTACCACAGGTATAAGGGCGTGACAGTTGGTATCAGAGCTACATTTTTGTGGCTTTATTATTATTATTATTATTATTATTGAGCAGGGATACCGTTGCAGCGTTGCAGGTGGTATTGAAGCTTGATGGATGAGTTTGTTTCATTGGAAATGAACTTCAAAGAAATTAAAGAGAAGTTGAAGGAAGTGGAAAAGGAGTTTGATGAGGCGAGTCGGACCATTGATACATTGTGCAAGAGGAGGACATCTGGCATGAGAAAAGATGAAATGTTTCGACTTATGAAGAAAGTGAGAATTCTCCTAGCAGAAATGGACAAGGTGGAAGAAGAGCGAAGGAAGTTAATTGATAAGCTTCTCAAGCTTAGAGACCTTGGAAAGATGAAGCATGGTGGCATGAAGCCCACTGTGGCCGAACCAAAGGATGTTGTAGATGTGATTGAAGTCAAGGAAGAAGCCGATGAACAAGTTGGACCAGGACCAAGCACATTACAAGCATTGATGGTGGACGATTCTCACAAGGATGTTGCAGATGTGGTAGAAGTCGAGGACGAACTTGATGAACAGGTTGGACCAGGGCCAAGCACATCGCAAGCATCGGTGATGGATGATTCTGGGGGGGAATTTGAGGATGCGGATATGATTGAGGAAGAACTCGTGGAACAAGTTGAACCTGGACCAAGCACATTGCAGGCATTGGGGGATGAACCACATGAAAATTTTGCAGAAGTGACAATGATCGAGGAGGAACTTTATGAGCAGGCGGTACCAGGATCGGAAGCATTGCAGACATTGATGAGGACGGAGGACACTCGCCTAGAGATTCTTCATGAAGACATGGCTCGTGTTTCAATTGAGCATCTGGGAGATGGACCGTATGCAGGGATGGGAAAGAAGATGACTTCTTTTCCAATACCATGGAGGACCTTTCCTCGGATGACTATGATGGAACCTTGTACATTGGAGAAGCAAGGGGAGCATTGCTTGTTGTAGGCCTTGAGAGGGAAATTTGTGACCTCGCTCTAGTAGGTTCAAATTCCCGTGACAAGGGTGGAACTTGATGATCTCTGTGATAGATACGGGTCATGCTTAGCCACATGGAAACTGGCTAGGTGCCCCGCATGACTCATGGACTGCCTTGGTGGTAGGGCACATTGTCTGGGTAGACTTCTTCATGGCTTACAACCAAGAAGGAACTCTTGGTGCACCTTTAGCGGGGGAGAAGCCTTGGAGGAAGTACCCATGATGATGATGGTAGAAGTGACCGAGGGCACTTAGCCTGGACACTATACACATGATGGTGACTGGGGTTGAGGCGAGTCTACTCTTGATGGACACATGGGAAACCAAAGTCATGTACATTGACACGAGGGCATGGCAGGACATTATGTGGAGACATTATGCAGGTGCACTTACCGGGTGCCCACTTATGAGCATCATGGAGGAGTGTCAAGAAGGAATATGCTGAGCATGATCGATTGTTGGTGCTACATGGAGATCTTTTATAGATGGGATGATGGACGTTGTTCACTTTGAGCAACAAGACATTGGTTGGATGAGCAGCCTACGAGCACATTCATATGACTTGCAGGGTGAGAACAACTTGTGGTGGCACTCGCGGGCAATACAAGTATGCTTTCCAACGCTTTGGATAGGATGATGCGTGGGAGTTCATGGTGGAGTTTCATTCATTGGAGGCTTCATACTACAATGATCTTGCAGTATCTGGTTCACTGAGGAACTGAGATCGAGACTGGTCTTGATTTTGATGCACTATGGGATGCATACTTTCGAGCAGGGAAACGCGTTCGGTCGGGTCGGGTCGCGTGAGGGCGCCCAAGGAAACGCGTTCGGGTCGGGTCGTGTGAGGGCGGGCGTATAAAAAATGCTAAGTTGTGACCGCCCGCGTTCCTTGTGCACGTTCGCGCGGCCAGTTTCCGATTTGCTCCCTTGTGCCTTCGTTCGGGCGGGTCGGGTCGGGTCGTGCCGTGCGAGGGGGGGCCGTATAAAAAATGTTAAGTCGTGACTGCTCGTGTGCCTTGTGCACGTTCGTGCGACCCGTTTTCCGTTTGCTCCCTTGTGCCTTCGTTCGGGCGGGTCGGGTCGTGCCGTGTGAGGGCGCCCAAGGAAACGTGTTCGGGCCGGGTCGTGTGAAGGAGGCCGTATAAAAAATGCTAAGTTGTGACCGCCCCTGTGCCTTGTGCACGTTCGTGCGACCCGATTGTCGTTTGCTCCTTTGTGCCCTCGTTAGGGCGGGTCAGGTCGTGCCGTGTGAGGGCGCCCAAGGAAACGCGTTCGGGTCGGGTCGTGTGAGGGAGGCCGTATCGAAATTGCTAAGTTGTGACCGCCCGTGTGCCTAGTTGTCACGCCCCTATACCTTCGGTGTCTTTCAACCACGCTATAGACGGGTGCGGCACTACCGTACTTTTTCTTTTTCCAAATACTCAAGTATATAGACTACGCCTTTAGCAACACTTGTTAGTTATTAACCAAAGGTTCTCTCGATATGCAGAAATAAACATAAACATCATTATCAATCCACAAGTATGCTCATACATACAAGGGAGGGGCAATTCCCTGTTAATAATGATAAATATGAAATAATAAGTTCTAATCCAGCAGAAGCCACTTCTGCTCCTTGGCAAGGCAAGTTAGCCTTTTGACCAAGCTCTAAGGCTTGTCAACCATCAAACTAGCCTACAGCAATCATTTACAATCACCAGAATTCACCTTGGGAATATCCCGCACAAAACTGCCCAAGTGCTGCCAGGTTACTCAAATCGGCACTACAAATCAGTTTAGACCATCCCTAGAGCTCCCTGTGTGTCCAATCCACTTCCCAAATGTACGGTTAGATGCGGCCCGTCAATACGCACATTCTGCAATTTACGGCACTCAATTCCGACTCCGGACGCTCCCGGAATGGCTTCCGCACTGTAGTACAGTTCGTGCAGAGGCGCCCAGTCTTGGGTCACCCGACTCGCCCAGCCAAACGCGTTCGGGTCGGGTCGGGCGCGTCGGGTGAGGGCGCCCCGCCAAAGGCGTTCGGGTCGAGTCGTTTGGGCCGAGGGCGCCCGTATCAGATTTGCTAAGTTGTGACCGCCCGGGTGCCTTGTGCACGTCCGAGCGACCCGTTTGCCGTTTGCTCCCATGTGCGTCCGTTCAGTCGGGCGGGTCGTGTGGCACCGGGTGAGGGCGTCCGTCCGGGTCGGGCCGTTTGGTCGGAGGGCGCCCGTGTCAGATTTGCTAAGTTGTGACCGCCCGGGTGCCTTGGGCACGTCCGTGCGGCCCGTTTGCCGTTTGGTCCCATGTGCGTCCGTTCGGGTCGGGTCGGGTCGTTCGGTCGTGCCGGGTGAGGGCGTCCGTTCGGGTCGGGTCGTTTGGTCGTGGCGGGTGAGGGCGTCCGTTCCGGTCGTTTGGCCCAAGGGCGTCCGTCCGGGTCGGGTCGTTTGGTCGTGGCGGGTGAGGGCGTCCGTTCGGGTCGGGTCGGGTCGTTTGGGCCGAGGCGTCCGTTCGGCCTGCCGGGTGAGCCTGGCTCGTTCGTCGAGGGCGTCCGTCGGCTCGGTCGGGCTCGCTCGTGGCGTGCCGGTGAGGGCGTCCGTTCGGTCGGTCGGTCGGGTGGGCGTGTCGGTGAGGGTCCGTTCGTCTGGCTCGCTCGGTGTCCGTGCTCGGGTGAGGGCGTCCGTTCGGTCGGGTCATGGGGTCGGTGGGCGTGTCGGTGGGCGTGTCGGTGAGGGCGTCCGTCGTTCGTCGTCGGCCGTGCTCTGCGAGGGCGTCCGTTCGATCGATCGTTCGGTCGTGCCTGGTGAGGGCGTCCACGGTGAGGGCGTCCGTTCGGGTCGGGTCGTTCGGTCGTGCCGGGCGAGGGCGTCCGTTCGGGTGGGCGTGCCGGGCGAGGGCGTCCGTTCGGGTCGGGTCGGGTCGTTTCGCCCGAGGGCGCCCGTGTCAAATTTGCTAAGTTGTGACCGCCCGGGTGCCTTGTGCACGTCCGGGCGGCCCGTTTGCCGTTTGCTCCCATGTGCGTCCGTTTGGTCGGGTCGTTCGGTCGTGCCTGGCGAGGGCGTCCGTTCGGGTCGGGTCGTTCGGTCGTGCCGTGCGGTGCGCCCGTCGGCCGTGTCGTGCGCGCCCTCGTGCTCGTGAGGCGTCCGTTCGGTGAGGGCGTCCGTTCGTGTCGTGTCGTTTGGTCGTGCGGCACGATGGCGACCGTTCGAGTGGGCGTCCAGGGCGAGGGCGTCCGTTCGGGTCGGGTCGGGTCGTTCGGGCCGAGGGCGCCCGTGTCAGATTTGCTAAGTTGTGACCGCCCGGGTGCCTTGTGCACGTCCGGGCGGGCCGTTTGCCGTTTGCTCCCATGTGCGACCGTTTGGGTGGGCGCGTCGTGTCGTGCCGGGTGAGGGCGTCCGTTCGGGCTCCGGTTCGGGTGGGCGTGTCGGCGAGGGCGTCCGTTCTGTGTCGTGTCGCGTTCGGCCGTGCCGGTGAGGGCGTCCGTTCGGTGAGGGCGTCCGTTCGGGCTCCGGTCGTCGGCCGTGCCGGCGAGGGCGTCCGTTCTGTGGGCGTGCCGGCGAGGGGTCCGTTCGGTGGGCGTGCCGGCGAGGGCGTCCGTTCCTGGCGGGTCGGTCGTTTTGGCCCGAGGGCGCCCGTGTCAAATTTGCTAAGTTGTGACCGCCCGGGTGCCTTGTGCACGTCCGGGCGGCCCGTTTGCCGTTTGCTCCCATGTGCGTCCGTTTGGTCGGGTCGTTCGGTCGTGCCGGGCGAGGGCGTCCGTTGGGGTCGTGTCGTTCGGTCGTGCCGGGTGAGGGCGTCCGTTCGGGTGAGGGCGTCCGTTCGGGTCGGGTCGTTCGGTCGTGCCGGGCGAGGGCGTCCGTTCGGGTGGGCGTGCCGGGCGAGGGCGTCCGTTCGGGTCGGGTCGGGTCGTTTGGCCCCAGGGCGCCCGTGTCAAATTTGCTAAGTTGTGACCGCCCGGGTGCCTTGTGCACGTCCGGGCGGCCCGTTTGCCGTTTGCTCCCATGTGCGTCCGTTTGGGCGGGTCGTTCGGTCGTGCCGGGCGAGGGCGTCCGTTCGGGTCGGGTCGTTCGGTCGTGCCGGGTGAGGGCGTCCGTTCGGGTCGGGTCGTTTGGTCGTGCGGCACGATGGCGTCCGTTCGGGTGGGCGTGCCGGGCGAGGGCGTCCGTTCGGGTCGGTTCGGGTCGTTTGGCCCGAGGGCGCCCGTGTCAAATTTGCTAAGTTGTGACCGCCCGGGTGCCTTGTGCACGTCCGGGCGGCCCGTTTGCCGTTTGCTCCCATGTGCGTCCGTTTGGTCGGGTCGTTCGGTCGTGCCGGGCGAGGGCGTCCGTTCGGGTCGGGTCGTTCGGTCGTGCCGGGTGAGGGCGTCCGCTCGGGTCGGGTCGTTTGGTCGTGCGGCACGATGGCGTCCGTTCGGGTGGGCGTGCCGGGCGAGGGCGTCCGTTCGGGTCGGGTCGCCTGGACCGAGGGCGCCCGTGTCGACGCAGCAGTTGTGACCGCCTGTGCCTGGCATCCTGCGGCCCGCTTGCCGGCTTGCCCACGCCCGTTCGGTCGTGCCGGTTGAGGGCGTCCGTTCGTGTCGTGTCGTTTGGTCGTGCGGCACGATGGCGACCGTTCGGGTGGGCGTGCCGGGCGAGGGCGTCCGTTCGGGTCGGGTCGGCCGCGTTCAGGCAACGCGGCCCGTGTCGTATTTGCAGTTGTGACCGCCCGGTGCCTTCAGGCACGTCCGGCGCCCGTTGCCGCTTGTCTATCGCGCCCGGCCACCGGCCGGTGAGGGCGTCCGTTCGTGTCGTGGTCGCTGGTCGGCGGCATCGCATGGCTGACTGCTCTGTGGCGTGCTGGCGAGGGCGTCCGTTCGGGTCGGGTCGGGTCGTTCGGGCCGAGGGCGCCCGTGTCAGATTTGCTAAGTTGTGACCGCCCGGGTGCCTTGTGCACGTCCGGGCGGCCCGTTTGCCGTTTGCTCCCATGTCCGCTGCTTGGTCTGGCGCAGCGTGTCGCGCCTGCTGAGGGCGGGTCCGTTAGTGGGGCGTGGCTCGGTGAGGGAAGGCCCGTGTTTGGTGGGGCGTGCGTGTCGTGCCGGCTTCCGTTCTGTCGTGTCGTTTGGTCGTGCGGGTCGATGGCGACCGTTCGAGTGGGCGTGCCGGGCGAGGGCGTCCGTTCGGGTCGGGTCGGGTCGAGGGCGCCCGTGTCAGATTTGCTAAGTTGTGACCGCCCGGGTGCCTTGTGCACGTCCGGGCGGGCCGTTTGCCGTTTGCTCCCATGTGCGACCATTTGGGTGGGCGCGTCGTGTCGTGCCGGGTGAGGGCGTCCGTTCGTGTGGTCGTGCCGGGCGAGGGCGTCCGTTCGTGTCGGTCGTTTTGCCGGGCGAGGGCGTCCGTTCGGTGGGCGTGCCGGCGAGGGCGTCCGTTCGGCCTGCTCGCCGTTTGCCTCGAGGCGCCGTGTCACCCTGCTGGGTGCCAGACCGCCCGGTAGCCAGGCATCGGCCCGGCGCTCTGTCGCTTGCCCTGGCGTGCGTCCGTTTGCCTGTCGTCTTGGCCGTGAGCCGGGCAGGCGTCTGCCGGGCCTGGGTCGTTCTGTCGTGCCTGGGCAGAGTGGCGTCCGTTCGGGCTTTGTCGTTTGGTCGTGGCGCACGATGGCGTCTCGTCCGTTCGGTGTGGGCGTGCTGCCAGGGCGTCCGTCGGCCTGCCTGGCCGTTCGCCCGAGGGCGCCTGTGTCGGGATGAAAGAAGCAGACGCCGGTGCTCAGGCACGTCCGGCGTCCGCTTGCCGCTTGCTCCAATGTGCGTCCGTTCTGGCCGTTCCGTTCTGGCCGTGCCTGGTGAGGGCGTCCGTTCGGGTCGGGTCGTTTGGTCGTGCGGCACGATGGCGTCCGTTCGGGTGGGCGTGCCGGGCGAGGGCGTCCGTTCGGGTCGGGTCGGGTCGTTTGGCCCGAGGGCGCCCGTGTCAGATTTGCTAAGTTGTGACCGCCCGGGTGCCTTGTGCACGTCCGGGCGGCCCGTTTGCCGTTTGCTCGAATGTGCGTCCGTTCGGTCGTGCCGGGTGAGGGCGTCCGTTCTCGTGTCGTGTCGTTGTCGTGCGCACCATGGGCGACCGTTCGGTGGGCGTGCCTCCGTTCGGTGGGCGTGCTGGCGAGGGCGTCCGTCGGTCGGGGCCGTGCTCGTCGAGGGCGCCCGTGTCGATTTGCTGTCGTGGACCGCCTCGTGTGCCGTGCACGTCCGGCGGGGGCCGTTTGCCGTTCGTCTCCCATGTCCGCCCGTTTCGTCTGGCGTGCCGTGTCGCGCCGCCCAGGCGCCCGTGTGGGCGGGTCTGCGTGAGGGCGTCCGTTCGTGGGGTGGCCGCAGGGCCTGCCTCGTGGCGTGTCGTTTGGTCGTGCGGCACGATGGCGACCGTTCGGGTGGGCGTGCGGGGCGAGGGCGTCCGTTCGGGTCGGGTCGGGTCGTTCGGGCCGAGGGCGCCCGTGTCAGATTTGCTAAGTTGTGACCGCCCGGGTGCCTTGTGCACGTCCGGGCGGGCCGTTTGCCGTTTGCTCCCATGTGCGCTCGTTTGGTCGGGCGTGCCGTGTCGCGCCGGGTGAGGGCGTCCGTTCGTGTGGGCGTGCCGGGTGAGGGCGTCCGTTCGTGTCGTGTCGCTTGCCGCGTGCGCACGATGGCGACCGTTCGAGTGCGGCCGCGAGGGCGCTCCGTTCGGGCGGCCTGGCCGAGGGCGCCCGTGTCAGATTTGCTAAGTTGTGACCGCCCGGGTGCCTTGTGCACGTCCGGGCGGCCCGTTTGCCGTTTGCTCCCATGTGCGACCGTTTGGGTGGGCGCGTCGTGTCGTGCCGGTGAGGGCGTCCGTTCGTGTCGTGTGCCGGGCGAGGGCGTCCGTTCGGGTCGGGTCGGGTCGTTTGGCCGAGGGCGCCCGTGTCAGATTTGCTAAGTTGTGACCGCCCGGGTGCCTTGTGCACGTCCGGGCGGCCCGTTTGCCGTTTGCTCCCATGCGATCGTTCGGTGGCGCGGCCCGCACGCGAGGGCGTCCGTTCGGTTCTGTGTTTTGGCCCGAGGGCGCCCGTGTCAGATTTGCTAAGTTGCGACCGCCCGGGTGCCTTGTGCACGTCCGGGCGGCCCGTTTGCCGTTTGCTCCCATGTGCGTCCGTTCGGGTGGGCGCACCGTGTCGTGCCGGGTGAGGGCGTCCGTTCGGGTCGGCGCGCCGTGTGAGGGCGTCCGTTCGGGTGGGGGCGCCGTGTCGTGCCGGGTGAGGGCGTCCGTTCGGGCGGGCGTGCCAGGTGAGGTCGTCCGTTCGGGTGGGGTCGTTTGGCCCGAGGGCGCCCGTGTCAGATTTGCCAAGTTGTGACCGCCCGGGTGCCTTGTGCACGTCCGGGCGGCCCGTTTGCCGTTTGCTCCCATGTGCGTCCTTACGGGTGGGCGCGTCGTGTCGTGCCGGGTGAGGGCGTCCGTTCGGCTCCGTCGTTTGGGCCGAAGGCGCCCGTGTCGTATTTGCTATGCCAGACCGCCCTGGGCGTCTTGTGCACGTTCTCGGCGGTCAATCTCACAAGCCGCTTCCCATGCTCGTCCGTTCGGCCTGCGTGTCGTGTCGCGCCGGGTGATGGCGTTCGTTCGGTGGGCGTGCCGGTGAGGGCGTCCGTTCTCGGGTCGTGGTCGCTGGCCCGAGGGCGCCCGTGCCGATTTGTTGCGACCGCCCGGTGCTCAGGCATCGGCCCGGCGCCCGTTTCGTTTCCGTGTGCGTCCGTTCGGGTGGGCGCGTCGTGTCGCCCCGGGTGAGGGCGTTCATTCGGGTCAGGTCGTTTGGGCGTGCCGGGTGAGGGCGTCCGTTCGGGTCGGGTCGTTTGGCCCGAGGGCGCCTGTGCCATATTTGCTAATTTGCGACCGCCTGGGTGCCTTATGCACGTCCGGGCGGCCCGTTTGCCGTTTGCTCCCATGTGCGTCCATTCGGGGGGGCACTCCGTTTAGCCCCGGGTGAGGGCGCACGGACGGGGGCGTTCGGGTCGCCCTGTTTTGTCCAAGCGTGCGCTTATCAGATTTTTCTTTTCATGTGAAAGGTGGGTTGGTAATTGAGTTGTTTTGCTCGGTTGTGCCTGAAGAATGGCCTTGGGTCATTTGTAGGGTCGTCGACTTTCTTCTCTCCATCACCACTTGGTAGCATATGAGCGGTAATGTTGGCCATGCTTGTCCTTGGAGGCATGTTTGAACAATCTCTCCCGTCCACTCTGTTTTCTAGCATTTGGATGGGGTTGTTGTGTGTGGCTCTTTGAGACGACTGGCTGCCTGTTGGCGTTGTTGAAATCGGCGCTCCGGTAACTCTCTCTCGTGCCCCTTGGTCGCACGTTTGCTCTGTTGAAATCAGCGTTTTGATATGTCGCTCGTTGGCTTTGTCGATGTCGGCTCTTCTCTATATTGTTCTTCTCCGCCCGTTTTGCTTGCTTGTGGGGGGAGGGGTTGGATTTTCGTGTGAAAGGTGGGTTGGTAACTGAGTTGTTTGTTCGGGTGTGCCTGAAGAGTGGCCTTGGGTCATTTGTAGGGTCGTCGACTCTCATCTTCTCTCCATCCCCACTCGGTAGCGCATGAGCGGCAATGTTGGCCATGCTTGTCCTGGGAGGCATATGTGAAAAGAGTTACCCTTTCGCTCTGTGTTCTCAGAGTTGGATGAGGTCGCTCTGTGTGGCTCCTTGAGACAACTGGTCGGTCGCCTATGTTGCTCTCGTGCCCCTTGCTCGCTCGTTGGCTCCGTCGATGTTGGCTCTTCGCCATATTGCTCACCTCCTCCCTTTTTGGTGGGTTGGAGAGGTGGGCTTTTGTCTCGTTGGCTTCGTGAAATCGGCTCCTCGCTATATTGTTCACCTCCTCCCCTTTTGGTGGGGGGAGGGGTTTGATTTTCGTGTGAAAGGTGGGTTGGTAACTGAGTTGCTTGTTCGGGTGTGCCTGAAGAGTGGCCTTGGGTCATTTGTAGGGTCGTCGACATCCATCCATCCCCACTCGGTAGCGCATGAGCGGTAATGTTGGCCATGCTTGTCCTGGGAGGCATATGTTAAAAGAGTTACCCTTCCGCTCCGTGTTCTCAGAGTTGGATGAGGTCGCTCTTTGTGGCTCCTTGAGACAACTGGCCGGTCGCCTATGTCGCTCTCGTGCCCCTTGCTCGCTCGTTGGCTCCGTCGATGTTGGCTCTTCGCCATATTGTTCACCTCCTCCCTTGTTGGTGGGTTGGAGAGGTGGGCTTTTGTCTCGTTGGCTTCGTGAAATCGGCTCCTCGGTATATTGTTCACCTCCTCCCCCTTTCGGTGGGGGGGGGGGTTGGATTTTCGTGTGAAAGGTGGGTTGGTAACTGAGTTGCTTGTTCGGGTGTGCCTGAAGAGTGGCCTTGGGTCATTTGTAGGGTCGTCGACTCTCGTCTTCTCTCCATCCCCACTCGGTAGCGCATGAGCGGTAATGTTGGCCATGCTTGTCCTGGGAGGCATATGTGTAAAGAGTTACCCTTCCGCTCTGTGTTCTCAGAGGTGGACGAGGTCGCTCTGTGTGGCTCCTTGAGACAACTGGCCGGTCGCCTATGTCGCTCTCGTGCCCCTTGCTCGCTCGTTGGCTCCGTCGATGTTGGCTCTTCGCCATATTGTTCACCTCCTCCCTTTTGGTGGGTTGGAGAGGTGGGCTTTTGTCTCGTTGGCTTCGTGAAATCGGCTCCTCGGTATATTGTTCACCTCCTCCCCCTTTCGGTGGGGGGAGGGGTTGGATTTTCGTGTGAAAGGTGGGTTGGTAACCGAGTTGCTTGTTCGGGTGTGCCTGAAGAGTGGCCTTGGGTCATTTGTAGGGTCGTCGACTCTCGTCTTCTCTCCATCCCCACTCGGTAGCGCATGAGCGGTAATGTTGGCCATGCTTGTCCTGGGAGGCATATGTGAAAAGGTTACCCTTCCGCTCTGTGTTCTCAGAGTTGGACGAGGTCGCTTTGTGTGGCTCCTTGAGACAACTGGCCGGTCGCCTATGTCGCTCTCGTGCCCCTTGCTCGCTCGTTGGCTCCGTCGATGTTGGCTCTTCGCCATATTCTTCACCTCCTTCCTTTTTGGTGGGTTGGAGAGGTGGGCTTTTGTCTCGTTGGCTTCGTGAAATCGGCTCCTCGGTATATTGTTCACCTCCTCCCCTTTCGGTGGGGGGAGGGGCTGGATTTTCGTGTGAAAGGTGGGTTGGTAACTGAGTTGCTTGTTCGGGTGTGCCTGAAGAGTGGCCTTGGGTCATTTGTAGGGTCGTCGACTCTCGTCTTCTCTCCATCCCCACTCGGTAGCGCATGAGCGGTAATGTTGGCCATGCTTGTCTTGGGAGGCATATGTGAAAAGAGTTACCCTTCCGCTCTGTGTTCTCAGAGGTGGACGAGGTCGCTCTGTGTGGCTCCTTGAGACAACTGGCCGGTCGCCTATGTCGCTCTCGTGCCCCTTGCTCGCTCGTTGGCTCCGTCGATGTTGGCTCTTCGCCATATTCTTCGCCTCCTCCCTTTTTGGTGGGTTGGAGAGGTGGGCTTTTGTCTCGTTGGCTTCGTGAAATCGGCTCCTCGGTATATTGTTCACCTCCTCCCCTTTCGGTGGGGGGAGGGGTTGGATTTTCGTGTGAAAGGTGGGTTGGTAACCGAGTTGCTCGTTCGGGTGTGCCTGAAGAGTGGCCTTGGGTCATTTGTAGGGTCGTCGACTCTCGTCTTCTCTCCATCCCCACTCGGTAGCGCATGAGCGGTAATGTTGGCAATGCTTGTCCTGGGAGGCATATGTGAAAAGATTTACCCTTTCGCTCTGTGTTCTCAGAGTTGGACGAGGTCGCTCTGTGTGGCTCCTTGAGACAACTGGCCGGTCGCCTATGTCGCTCTCGTGCCCCTTGCTCGCTCGTTGGCTCCGTCGATGTTGGCTCTTCGCCATATTGTTCACCTCCTCCCTTTTTGGTGGGTTGGAGAGGTGGGCTTTTGTCTCGTTGGCTTCGTGAAATCGGCTCCTCGCTATATTGTTCACCTCCTCCCCCTTTCGGTGGGGGGAGGGGTTGGATTTTCGTGTGAAAGGTGGGTTGGTAATTGAGTAGCTTGACGGGTGTGCCTGAAGAGTGGCCTTGGGTCATTTGTAGGGTGGTCGACATTCGCATTCTCTCCATCCCCACTCGGTAGCACATGAGCGGTAATGTTGGCCATGCTCGTCCTTGGAGGTATATGTGAACAATTCCCCCTTCGCTCCGTGTTCTCGGAATTGGATGGGTTTTTGTGTGTGGCTCCTTGAGACGACTGTCCTCTTCATTGTTTGGCTCTTCACGGTGCCGGTTTCTTGTGCTTGTACTCTTTCTATGTCGGCACTGTGGGTTGAGATGCATACGTTTAAGAGGAATGTGGAGGGGTTTTCGCCGTAAGCTTCCCCTCTTGCTTGCTTTTTCCATTGGGCGATGTGAGGAGCGGGGTTCTCCTTGTTGTAAAATTAAGGTATGGAATTCCTTTCAGAGTGCACGTTGTTTGTCCCAGCGTTGGCTTTGAGGTCTTGATAGATGTGGTGGCCCATTTGTTTGCTCGAGTGGTCGGCTTTTTCCTTGCATCTTGCGTGCATCGTAGGATTATGTGGCTTGGAATGTTGAGACACAAGGTGATGGGCATTTCTTGTTTTGTTGATCGCTCATGCGATTGTGGTCCAACAGGGATGAGGCTTGCTACGTTGATGGCGGGGGCTATATCTGGAAGGAGGACTTGAAGGTGGAACGCTTCGACCTCCCTCCTCTGTGTGGAGGTGGCTGTAGGTGAGAAGTTTTCATTGGCCAGTTGGTAAGTCGGTGGGGCAATCTCCCAGGTTGCTTGTATGCAGGGTGTGTGGGGTGCGGGGCTGCCTGATCCCTCCTCTTGTTCGGATATGTTCATGCCTTTTGTAGCGAGCCTCTTGATATGCATTCATTTTATTTTCTCTGCCTTCGCATCGAGGTTGCCCCAGGCGATCAAGCGATCGAGGTCCACCGTTGCTGCTGTCCGGGTGGACTCCTAGGTGGTCTCGGTGCGGGGTGGGGGGAGGGTTGGAGGGGGGAATTTTTAAGGGAGGTTGCAGGAATGGTCGTTCTTGTGTTATTTCCGTCCTTTTGCATCGAGGGTGCCGCAGGCGATCAAACGATCGAGGTCCACTGTTGCTGCTGACCGGGTGGACTCCTAGGTGGCCTGGGTGCGGGGCGGGGTGGGTTGGGGTGGCATTTCTAATAGAGGGTGTCGACTTGGTCATTCTCCTTCTACTTCCCTTCTTTTTCCTTTGCAGTGAGGTTGCCGCAGGCGATCAAGTGATCGAGGTCCGCTGTTGCTGCTGTCCGGGTGGACTCCTAGGCGGCCTCCCTGCTGGGCGGGAAGGGTTGCAGTGAATTTTTAAGAGACGCCGTGGGGTCGGTTGCTCTCCCTTTATTTACTTTGCTTTCGCATCGAGGTCGCCGCAGGCGATCGAGTGATCGAGGTCCATCGTTGCTGCTGTCCGGGTGGACTCCTAGGTGGCCTTGGTGCGGGGCGGGGATGGTGGGGAGGCGTTTGAGATAGAGATAGAGAGAGAGAGAGAGATTGTGCGGTTGGTCTTTCTCCATTTGTTTGCCTTTGCATCGAGGTCGCCGCAGGCGCTCGAGGTCCACTATTTCCGCTGTCGGAGTGGACTCCTAGGTGGCCTTGGTGCGAGGCAGGGAGGGTTTGGGGGGCATTTCTAAGAGAGTCCTGTTCCTGTTTTCTCCCCTTTGTCTGTTCACTGTGGCTGTCGTGGGTGATAAGGCTTTTGCCATCCTCGCTGGTTGGGGGGTGGTTACCAACTCCTAGGCAGCCTCGGTGCAATGTGACTCGGCGGGTTGACCCATTTTTTTCGCTTTGTGGATCTTGCATCCATCGTCCATTACGTTTGATGTCTTGCATGTCCTTGGCATGTACTGTGTGTGGGCTCTAATCCCTTCTTGGGGATGCAAGAGGTGCAAGGTATAAGAGCTTTGCATGATATGTTGACCTCTCCTTGACTTGATGGGTGTTCAAGTCGGCTCTCTGTAAGAGAGAACTTTGAATGCCCTTTGAAGTGGGAGGGTGCTACCTGGTTGATCCTGCCAGTAGTCATATGCCTGTCTCAAAGATTAAGCCATGCATGTCTAAGTATGAACTAATTCAGACTGTGAAACTGCGGATGGCTCATTAAATCAGTTATAGTTTTTTTGATGGTACCATACTACTCTGATAACCGTAGTAATTCTAGAGCTAATACGTGCACCAAGTCCCGACTCTTTGGAAGGGATGCATTTTTTAGATAAAAGGCCGGCGCGGGCTTGCCCGCTTCTCCTGTGAATCATGATAACTCGTCGGATGGGAAGTGGGAAAGTATCTCTATGGACTTCATCACCGGCTTACCGACAGTGTAGGGTAAGGACTGTATCTTTGTTGTTGTTGATATACTAACAAAGTACTCTCATTTCTTTTCCATTTCTACACATTATACTGCTTCATAGGTAGTTGAGCTCTTCTTCAGAGATGTATTTAGACTCCATGGTCTCCCTAGGACCATAGTGAGTGATCGAGACACCCGCTTCATGGGTGGCTTTTGGAAAGAACTTTTCCAATTAATGGCGACTGATTTGACTCCAAGTAACAGCTATCACCCCCAAACTGATGGGCAGACCGAGATAGTGAAGAAGTGGATAGAAGGCTACTTGAGGAACTATGTGGTAGGGCAGCAGAGAGCTTGGTTGTGTTGGCTCCACTTAGGGGAGTATTGTTACAACACTACTCACCATATCTCTATTGGCATGACTCCATTCCGAGCCTTATATGGGTATGAGGCACTTTCATTTTCTGATGTTATGTTTGGGGCAAGTAAAGATCCAAGGGAAAGGGATTGGATTCAAGAGAACTAGGACATACTCAGGGCACTCAGAGATAACATTGCTACTACTCAGAACCAGCAGAATATGTATGCAGAACGTGGTCGGATAGAGAGATAGTTTGAGGTAGGATATCTTGTCTACCTACGCCTTCAGCCTTACAAACAGTCCACACTCAAGGTGAAGGGAGCTGAAAATCTCAAACCACGTTTCTATGGGCCATACAACGTGAACAGGTGTATCGGTAAGGTAGCATAGGAGCTAGAGCTTCCTAAGGGGAGCAAGATCCACAACATCTTCCATGTCTCTTGCCTCAAGAAGGCCATTGGGAGGAATGTAGTTTCCAACATGGAGCTTCCTCCTATTGATGATGAGGGCTATTTGATCTTGCAGCCAGAAGCAATCTTAGAAACAAGGGAGAGGCAGTTGAGGAAAAGAGTCATCAAGGAATATCTGATTCGATGGAGGAATCTACCAGATGAGGATGCCACTTGGGAGGGAGAGAAGATCTTGCAGCATCCTTCTTTACTATTGCTTGTGGGAAAGCAAATTTTGAGTGGGGAGGACTGTAATGTTCCCAATTAGGCACTGCTACTTGGAACATTATAATTACTCCATTTTTGAAATAAGAAGTAGGAAAGACAATAAAATCTATCCCAGTGTGAAAAGGGATTGAGGTAGGAGGATAAAAGAAAGCCTCTTTAGTGTGAAGAGGAGAAAAAGCAAGGAGCTAGCTATAGTTTACCAAGTCAACAACGTTATCACAAGGGAGGGAAAACTACTACGGTAGCGTAGTTTTGAAGGAGGAAACTTCTCAAAAAAGATACACCACAGAATGGGGCACAAAATGGAGAAAATCATCTAGGATAAGAAGGAAGGGATAGCAGCAAAGGGATTCATTCATTGATACTTATTGTTTCAGTCTTATGACTAATTGCAAGCTTTAGCTATTTAGCCGGAGTTGCAACACTATTTAGTGCAAGAGTTCTCATGCAAGAATTCTATCTTCAACATTGATATAGTTGATTGGGAGAGCTAAGGAGGAGGTTTTGAGTTCAATTCTCATCATCTATCTTGAGGAGAGACATCCTCTGACCTTGACAGTGCAATCACTTCCAGTGAATGCGTTATTTCTGTAGTAGCTGCAGTAGCTGGGGTTGTATCCATCCATTTGTGCTTGTTTCAGAAGAGGAGGAGGTGATTTCCACTCCAGGAGATCTATTGAGGAAGGTCTTGAGCCAATTCTTGTATTGTGTGTCCCTTTTTGAGCATATCAGATATTTCTCAATACAGATTTGCTAGGTACAACGTTATTTTCTGCAGTGTTGTATCTTATGTTGTTATTTTGCCAGAAACCCTTGCCGGGGGGTCCTAATGTGTTTGTAAGAGAGGTCAATCCTCTCATTTCTGATTATATAATGAATGAAAGCTATAGATGTATGTTATTCCATCCATTTCTATAGTTTTCATAACAATCATAACATTTTTGTTGCCTCTGTAATTTCTGTTTTATGATGTACTAGGGTTGTGATGCCCTTTTGCATATTTGAGTTGGAGAGATCTGTTTAATGTAGCTAGAGCTATTTTTTTCTGATGCCATTCCAAATTTAAGCTACATACAACATATTTTAGAGGACCCAAGCCCTGGACAACGTTATTTTTTCATTGTTTTCCTTATACAGCATCCTTATTGGAGATATTGTTGAAATTCCTAAAAAGGAATATTACACTCTCAAGGGAGTACAGTTCGCTTGACGGATCCAACGATAACTGGAAACTAGTTGTCATACCTATCAAACACATGTTTAGGAACATAACACATATGCACATAATGTCAAAAGATATTAGATTTAATAAGATGTAATGTATGCAAAGAGCTCATTTGTTTGGAGTTAGGGTTTCCACACATAGCCAAAGGAATTCTTACCCAATTCATTCATTTTACCATTTACCTTATTTTAATTGAGTCTTTATTATGTGCTACCATATCACCCAGTTGTTAGTTATATAAGCAATCAACTCACAGTCATCAGTCATAATACATATTTCTAAAACTATCACCTACTTACACTCAATTACATATCAGTTATCTCAACACATATCATGTTAGTAAAACTGTTATAAAACAAGATCATTCCTGTATACAATCTTACAAGCACATACTCATATCATGAAATTAATCAAACATTCAAAAAACTTGCAAGTATACCATGTTAAATAAATCAACTAGATGACATAATAAAACAGTCACACCAAATAGATGACATAATCAAACTCATATCTTGATGTATCTCAGGGGAGGCTATATTGTCTACTAACTCAAACAAAAATAAGGTCATGATATCCATAATAGTAACTAGATAACATGTTCGCCTCATAAGTTCATAAACAATTGTCATTCATGCATAACAATCACATCTGCACATCCAGTCCAAATTAGTACGACACAATTTCCCAAATACGTTGCCTCATACCTCAATATTGTAACCATGACCATTTTCATAGGCCAATCTAGATTATCACAATACATATAACATCGATATATTGATGCAATAACCCTAATCATCAAGTTAACTAATGTATATTAACAATAACAAGTTACATATAACATACTCATCAATGACATATAACATAAACAACGATAAAAATGCATATAAAAACAAGTTACTATCATTCACGACTATTCGAAACACGTGAAAATGACCACACTGATTCACTAGCATCTACCATGAATGTAACCACAAAAAAAATAAAAGGAAAAGTATATAAGAAACCATAATTCATATAACAATCCATTAAATAACATACATGCATGTCATACATACAATACCTATATGACGATACACTCTTACCCCGAGGTCTAGTGTTATAACTTCATTATGATGATTTTCATCTCCTGCTCTATCTCAACCAACAAATCAACATCATAACATACCAACAACATCATGATGACCTAAAATGCCTACAATGACCTCATGGACAACAAATATAACCATGGAAATGCATGCATAACAACATATAGACACTGACATGCATAAAAAATGCATAACTGACATGTGTTCAGGACAACCCATCCAAACAACAACATCATCAACTTCCACATGGAAACACAACTATAACAATGACCACGCCATGCATATGTAACAAGAACATAGACCGCAAGCATAAGGAACACATACATAATCGACATGGATGCATGACCAACACACACCGCCCATCTAGTCTAAGGGGTGAACAATGCTCTGATACCACTCTGTCACAGCCTGCTCCCACATCTACCCAAGTAGCTGACCAACAGGGTTAAAAATGTGACAAAGAGTTACTATGATCTGATTTGACCTCCTAGGTTACCTTAAGGAAGTGGAATTTATGGAAACACATCAAATAAACCTTCCACATCAACAACAGAACCTCCAGGAGCCCACCCAACCACTCAGGTATCCAGCCCCTCGGTCCCACTGGGGGTTTAGACCTTCAAACCCTCGAATTATCCCATAGTATGGGAATGGGTTCATTTTCGAGGCTCTGGATGCTCCCACAACATAGGCATGCATGCATCCAAAGATTATTTTCCTCTAACATGTGTCAGCGTCCCTGAGACTTGAGCCACTTTTTTCAGGCATAGAGCCTAGGTCACTACCCATAACTCAATGAAAAGTCCATTAATGAAATAAAACAACAAAATAATGATGCACAAGCAAAAACTTGAACAAGGAATTGATTGGACTCCTGCTAGCCATGACAATTATTTCGTCAAACATGTCACAAATATGAAATCTACAAGTTTAAACAACAAATATGAGCATAGGGGTCTCATACTTATCTTAGAATCACTAAGAAGCATTGTTCCCTTACATCATTAACTGCATTATCATCTATTAGGTCATAGATACATTGTTTATTCATTTACAAATAAAAACATGATGAGAGCCATACATAATCATTGCCAAAATGTATGCTTCTAACTAGCACAATAACAACAGAAATACCAAGGATAAATCAACCATAGAATCCACATATAAACTAGTACATTTACACATAAAATTCCAAGGAATGAACTTCTTATTAGTGAATGTAAAATCCAAACTGGCATGGGACTACCCCATTCCACCCGACCATAGATTTGCTAAGCCAAATCTCTCTTATACCAATCACCCCTACACCATATTCCAAACATAAATGTGGGACTCATAACCAAAAAAAAAAACCAAATAAGCATGGGCGCTACCAGAGTTATCCACCTACATCGTGATGAATTTTACTGCCTTCTAGTCTATTAGGGTTTACCGTAATACACAGTCTGATCCAAGGATCACTAGGCCCTACACTCAGACCCACTTTCAAGGATTTACTGTGTTATGAAAAAATTGGACCTGATAGGCTGTTAATCAAATCAATCTCATGTAACTGTTTCGAACCAATATTTTGATTGAGGCCTAGCCTCCTCAACCTGAGAGGGCTCTCTCAAGGGTTAATGATTTTTGATCAAATATAGATGGCTAACTCTATGTGGGGTAATAATTAGATAGATGATAAATTTAGGTTGAAAATCACATCAGCAAGTACACATTTGGATTATGGAGTCAAAATAGTTTCAGTAAACCAATAAATCTAATTAACATGGAAGTTGAGGAATATGAGAGTTTTAGTCAAGAGATACACATGTGAAACTGTAAAAACAATAGTCAGTTCATCTATATAGGAAGTTAGAGCATCAAAGATGAATTATGAGTAACATAGACAAACTCCACTATAATGGGATAATTGAGAGATGCAAATAAATAATAACACACTAAAACTCCTTATGAATCTCAAGTTGGTTAATTAGAAATATCTTGTATTAGTTGAAAACCAGTCAATTACAATAAACATAGTCTTTTGCCAAAAAATGTC
Organism: Pinus albicaulis; assembly: GCA_034641835.2. Taxonomy (NCBI): domain Eukaryota; kingdom Viridiplantae; phylum Streptophyta; class Pinopsida; order Pinales; family Pinaceae; genus Pinus; species Pinus albicaulis. Next base: position 71,047 of record JAXQQM020081336.1, read on the forward strand.
CAACCCTTGTACATTCGACTTCTTGGTCATTTATAGACCATTTACAACATGAGATAATCTTATCTTGTGCTAGATACATCGAATTCTTGACTCTTGACAACTTTCATAACCATATGGCATGGTATTTATTACAAAAAGACAACTAATCTACTAAACAGTCCTATTACAAATAGGATTAAAACTCCTTATCTCTATGCATAATAACCTTATCTAAACTAAATTACATCATTTTCCAAGTGTATTCACACATGGTCGAATGTAATATCCCAAATCTGGAATGGCTAGCAATCCATGGCAGGAAAACGTATTTTCCAGAAATGAAGGAAATAGGATTCAATACCAAGACCTGGATCCCTTAGACCAATGTGTCTAAGAGCAGAATCCAAGATTTGGGACCCAAGGAATCCTTCTAGGGTATTGATACAAGCCTCCCACACCTAGTTCCCTTCAAAAATTGCCTAGTGAAAGGGCTGCAACAATGCACGCACAAGACTTGGAGCATCAACATTATACAAACACACCAATAGAACAACAGTGACATTTATATCATGGAAATGTGAATGAAATCCATAGCCTTCTCGTTAAATAATAGCAACAACAATGAATATAATATCATGAGGGAAATTTTACTCAAGACAAGCAAAACCCTGCCTCAAAATACTACTGCACAAGGGTGCCTAAGCTAGGACTGCGCTGTTATGTGAAGACACTGCAACATGTATAATGGAAATATAATTATATATCAATGGTAGCTCAATAAATGAGGGGGAGCAAGCTCTCAACCCCTGAAAACAATAGTACAACAATCCTTAGAAGGATTGGCTACAATAAATATACAAAATGGGAAAATACAATAATGCCAGAGTTGCTGGGTAGCAGCAGCAACTTATAAAAAAAATAGAAGGAGATGGCTGAATATGATCTACAATCTGAAATAGCCTCCTCCAATGGATCTATCTAGTGAAATTCTGAGCCCTTCACCTAATATTTCCCCTCCAATCAATCTTGCAGTCCCTCACTGCAAGTACACCATGAGAATAACACAGTCTAGGAGAGATACTGCGCTGTAGGTGAGCTGGAAAATGTGGGCCTAATGCCAAGATCTGAAAATCTGCCCAAGAAAAATCTTCAACGATCTCCCAAAGAAATCGAGATCCCCTCCTCTAAAAATCAATCTCCGGAGTGGTGTTGTGGAATCCTCCCCTGCAACACCCAGCAACACAACCAAGCCACAAATGGAGACTGCGCTGTAGCTAAATGAAATTCTTTGGCCTAAAGCCTGGATATGGGTATAATGAAGTAAAATCCCTCAAGAGGTATCTCAATAAGGGGAGTAAATCCTAAACAGGAATTCCCTCGGCAACTCTTCTAAACAGCAAGGAGATGCTCCAAGTCTAGACAGACTTGAAAATCTATAATCCAGAACATGAGAAACAATGGTTGCCTTGCCCTCCTCTTATACAATTGTGAGCTCCCTATCCATGGGTCCCACTCATTAGGGTTTTCCTTCACAAGGAATCTTCCCTCCTCTTCCTCTGCGCTATCCCACAATGTGCTTTCCACCTCATACCACTGCGTTGTTTGACTTGGCCAAACTTGACCTAGTCATCCTGCAAAAGTCCCTTTTCACACATGGAGGTGAGAAATCAAACTCCAAAAGTGATCCTCCTTCATGATAAAAGGATTTTTATTCCCTATAGATAAAATGAATGGGTATCCTACCCATTTTATTCATCTCCTAAGTGAAAATGTCAAAAATTAATAGTCCACAAAATTTGGAATATTACAGCCCTCCCCTCTCAAAGATTTCTTGTCCTAAAGAAAGTACAAGGATAGACTGATTTATTTCCCCTTAATTTACCTGTAGCATCCATGCATGATGAAATTCTCCAAAAATAGGATGCCATATCATCAATCGAGTGTCCAAGTTCTCCCTCCAACATATGCAATCTAGCTTTTGGTGAACATCCCCAAATAGCTATCATGTAAAAACAAATATCCATGAAGGAACCAATGGGCTGTCTAAGGGCCTCCTTGAGGCATGAGATTTGATATATAATGGGACTCATCATCCCCATATGAATCTCCCATCCCCAAGAAATCATCCATACAACATACGCTACCTCCCAACATGGCAACTCATAGAAATATCCCTCCACCTTGAGCTCCGGAAATGAAGGTGGGCTGAAAATCTGAATATGGAAAGCCTCATAGCTTGCCCCATGCTATCCTCCTCTCCACTTATGATAAGTGTAGAGTGTGTGCTGATCATGGGCTGCAAAAGTATTTCCCTCAAGTGGAAAAATGAAGAGCAACCCTCTAAGGATTTCTCCTCCATCAATGATAATATGGCTGGCCCAAGACATTTTATCCATGATGAGTAGGACATGATCATCATAGAATACCCCAATGACATGTTTGCTGTAGGTTATACCATTTGCAGCAAGGTACAAACAATTTCTTATAGGGTTACAATGCAACCTCATCCACTGTAGCTGCAAAAAATAACATTGTAGGCATTGTATAGAAAATATCACCCCTACTACTGAATAGTAAATAGATGAGTGAAGTAGCAATACACAATCAAATACGTGCCCATATACATGCAATGGATGGATTTTACATCAACCTCATGGCCCACCTCAAAAGAAGTAAAATAGGTGGCTATGGTGGCCATGTCTCCCTTGATGTTCCTACTAGAACATGCAATGCATAAACTATGGGGATCATCTCCCCTCAAAGACACATTCAACTCATGTGTCAATTCACCAATCATGCTCCCAATAATAATATGGACAATATCATCAAATGGGAACATGCTCATAAAAAAAATAGAGGATGTACTGATGGTTTTACATGATGCTTGATGGCACCAACAGTCTCCCAAGTAGCAACATCACAGTTTTTCAAAATGTTGCTTCAGAATTTTACAGGGAAAAATGTTTCTTAATACATGGTCAAGTACATGAGTTTTTTGAATATGCATGTAATGATAAAACCTTTGCCCAAGGCCACATAAAATATGGCTATCTCCATCATATGGTTTGGCCCAACTTTGCTCATGGAGCAACATGAAAAATCTACCCCTTTGAGGAGCCATGCACTGCAACATAATGATAAGAGTATGTAAATCAGAAAATGTAAACACAAGGCTCTTACCATAAGCTAGAAGTAAGATGATATATGGATCCATGTATGTGACCCTTCTCCCAAGTGTCACCGCTATGAGCTCATGCAAAAATGCTCTTGTCCATGCCAATATTTATCTCTTGACATGCTCCTTGTCAAGGAAACCTCTGGTGATGCTGCTACAACTATGAAGCTTCTCCCAATATGGAAGTGCCTCCTGATCAGTCCAAGCCAAAGATTAATCCCTTTGCACTATGCCCTCCTCTACTCCTGCAACACCATACATCATATGAGAGCAAATCTGCTTGTGCTCTCTCTAAGACAATTCAAGCAATCCAAGTGCTTGCTACCTCCTCATGCTCACATCATGTAACGCATGTGATGAAGGTATCATGACTAATATATATACCATATCAGCTCCATGTATCCCTAATATCTGCTGCTTAATGATGTAAACATCCTTCCACCTCTTCTCTACCCCCATTCTCCTAGAAAAAGGGTACACCAAGTGATGGCCAAACTCCTTCAAGAGGAGCCAACACAGCCAAGCCTCTTGCTGCCTAGTATCATATATTTTCAAGTGAAAAATCAGCCTCCTCCTCCTCATCCACACCCACTCAGCTCCTTGTGGATGTCTTCTCCTTATTCCTCCTTTGGTACTCCTCCCATGATGGCTACCATTCTACCCAGCCATATCTTCCCCTCTACATTTCATGGAAAGTTGAAATGCAACTCCTTGGAGACCTCATAGAGAAGTTCTCTCACCCATGATTATGTTTGATCCATGAGGACTAAATTGTGATGGAGGTAACATCTCCTCTCCATGCATGTTTAATAGCACTGCTAATTCCTCCAATGGTTTAGCAGTTTTTTCATCCTCCGGTTCAAAATTTGTTCCATTGTTTTTCATGGGGGTGTCATGGTTCACTCCATCCTCCAAAAGTTCACACTCCAACCTCAATGGCTGAATGCAACTCAACCAAGATGTATGAGGATGAGGGTTCATCTCCTCCTTGAACCCTTTTCACAGCATAGTGCAATCATGGTGCTCTAGAATACCCAGGTATGTAGATTCTTGGACCTCTATATGTGAGTTTCCACATTCCCTTAAATTATTTGCTGAAATGAAAAGTGGAAATTCATTCATACCTTGGTGGAACTTGGGGTTTTCTTCTTGTATGGCTGCATTATTTGTCTCCTCCAATTCAATGGCTACCTCCTCCATAGATGTAAAAGGCTTCCCTCCCAAAGCTGTGACAATGTTGGTGCAATTCTCCTCCCATGGTGGAATGGCTTTCTCTTCCTTTTTCCTCTCTCCATCAAAGGTTTGGATCAACCTTTGAGAAAATTCCACAAAAGAACTCACCCTTGATTGGACCAAGGCTTTGAACAACCAAATAGAGGCTTCATCCTCCATGTGCAGTGCTGCAATCTCTAGTGCTTATTTCTCTGCCACTGGATGTAGCAAGAAAAATGCCTCTATCTTTTTCACCCAAGCTCTAGCTGAAGTGTTCCCATCAAATGTAGACAATAGAAACCTATTTCCTTTGATTTCTCTTTTTCCATAGGGCCTTCTCTCCTCCTTCTGCTGAATAAACTATGGGAATGTTTTAGCTCCCCTAAATGATTCAGAATGGGATTTATACTCACTCAGGTGTTGATCTAGAACCTTATGATCCAAGCATCTCTCATGCTTGCTTTCTTTTTGAGAATAGGAAGTGCATGGACCTTCCTCTTCTTCTCTTTTCTTCTCCTCCTTAGGGAGGCTCTTCTTTGTTATAAAAATAGATGAGATCAAGCTCATACTCTTCATCGTATTCTTCTTCTTCTTTCTTGGGCTTGAAGGCCACAGGCTGAACCAAGAAAGGTGCTCTGATACCACTGTAATATCCCAAATCTGGAATGGCTAGCAATCCATGGCAGGAAAACGCATTTTCCAAAAATGGAGGCTGCAGGATTTGATACCAAGACCTGGATCCCTTAGAACAATGTGTATAAGACCAGAATACAAGATTTGGGACCCAATGAATCCTTCTAGGGTGGTGAGACAAGCCTCCCACACCTAGTTCCCTTCAGAAATTGCCCAGTGAAAGGGCTGCAACAATGCATGCACAAAACTTGGAGCATCAACATTATACAAACACACCAATAAAACGGAAGTGACATTTATCTCATGAAAATGTGAATGAAATCCATAGCCATCTCGTTAAATAATAGCAGCAACAATGAATATAAGATCATGAGGGAAATGTTACTCAATCCAAGCAAAACCCTGCCTCAAAATACTGCTGCACAAGGGTGCCCAAGCTAGGACTGCGTTGTTATATGAAGACACTGCAACATGTATAATGGAAATATAATGATATATCAATGGTAGCTCAATAAATGACAACCCCTGAAAACAATAGTACAACAATCCTTAGAAGGATTCGCTACAATACATGTACAAAATGGGAAAATACAATAATGCTAGAGTTGTTGGGTAGCAACAGCAACTCATAAACAAAATAGAAGGAGATGGCTGAATATTATATACAATTTGAAATAGCCTCCTCCAATGGACCTCTCAAGTGAAAGGCTAATCCTTTCACCAAATATTTCCCCTCCAATCAAACTTGCAGTCCCTCACTGCAAAAACACCAAGAGAATAACGTAGTCTAGGAGAGATACTATGTTGTAGGTGAGCTGGAAAATATTGGCCTGATGCCAAGATCTGCAAATCTACCCAAGAACACTCCTAAATTATCTCCCAATGAAATGGATATCCCCTCCTCCGAAAATCTATCTCTGTAGTGGTGTTGTGGAATCCTCCCCTACAACACCCAGCAACACAACCCAGCGACAAATGGAGACTGTGTTGTAGCTAAATGAAATTCTTTGGCCTCAACCTTGGATATGGGGATAATGAAGTATAATCCCTCAAGAGGTATCTCAAGAAGGGGAGGAAATCCTAAGCAGGAATTCCCTCGACAACTCTGCTAAACAGCAAGGAGATGCTCCAAGTCTAGACAGACTTGAAAATATATAATCCATAACATGAGAAACAATGGTTTCCTTGCCCTCCTCTTATACAATTGTGAGCTCCCTCTCCATGGGTCCCACTCCTTAGGGTTTTCCTTCTCAAGGAATATTCCCTACTCTTCCTCTGCGCTGTCCCAAAATGTTCTTTCCACCTCATACCACTGCTCTATTTGACTTGGTCAAACTTGACCTATTCATCCTGCAAAAGTCACTTTTCACACATGGAGGTGTGAAATCAAACTCCAAAGTGATCCTCCTTCATGATAAGAGGATTTCTATTCCCTATAGATAAAATGAATGGATCTCCTACCCATTTTATTCATATCCTAAGTGAAAATGTCAAAAATTGATATTCCACAAAATTTGGAATATTACATCGAATCTGGATGATACGCTTCAAATATTTATGACCATAATGCTGACCTCCATCAAAGTAGGCAACAGTCCCCTGTTTTCTAGGCATAGGGTCCCTTGCACTCTTGAAACATTTTGACCATCATGAACTCATTATTTCGAGGTCCTTTGCTGTTAGAAATTGAAGAAACACTTGCCAAAAATCCTCCCTAAGCTCCAGCAGTCCAAAACCATCTTCAAACTGTTCAAATGAGTTGTAATAGACTGCACTACGAAAATAACACAGTTTCATAGCGCCTTTCGTAGCGCTGCTCCTTTACCCTTTTTTCTTCAAAATATTGACCTCTTTCCTCCAAAACTAACTTAATTATCTTTAAATACATCCTCCTCAGCATTTTCGGTTCTTGATTCATGTTTTTACCCCTCAAAATTTGATGAAATCTCAAAATAAAACTAATTCCATCATATCAAAAAGCCATATGAACTAAAAACATAGTCATTTCAGCCTTCATGAGGTCCCTTCTTCATATTCACTTGATTTAGCTTTTGACTCTTCAATGATTGTCATTTTAACACCTTTGTTCTTTAACTAATCCTCAATCAATTTCAACTACTACTCCAAGTCCTCCACTTGATGTTTAAGTCTCTTGTTATTAGCTCTCAAGTGAGTATTTATTACTCTGACATATTTGGCTTCCTTTATTACTGGGATTGTCCATGAGAAAAACTGCTCTGTACTGCTTGGAGTTTCAGAAATAGAACCAGTTTTACCTTCCCACAGTGCCTTCATTCTTTTAAACTCTATTTTCTCAACACTGCTTTCTATCCCTCTTTCTCATCACAACAATTTCTTGGTTTACTAACCTCAATTTCTCCTCAAGAGGTTTAAACTCTGTCATTTCTTATTTTCCCTTCTTTGTTCTGCTGGTTGATTTACTGTAGGTGATGAGAGATCAACCACTTATTCAGGGGCTTTAGTTGTCTCAATAGTTTCTTGAACTTCCTTGCTTCCTTCCTTAAGTTTCTTAGCATGCCTAGTTATAGGTTTTCTTGCTTGAAAGATGAAAACTGAATTTTCACCCTGAAACTCAAGCTTCTTTGCAGACTTAGCATTTTTTGTTTATGCTCATCTTCTCCAATGAACTCAGCTTGAACAATGGGTGTCTCCTCTATGTCAATAGCATGCAGGATGTCATTTAAATTTTCCTTTATTACTGGGTTGTCATTTGTAGCTGTAGCAACTGTCTTTCCTTTTAATGCCACTGCTTGGCTTCTTGTTACTCTTTTGATTTCCTGCTTGCTGACAACTTGTTTCTGTTTTTCCTCTTTGACAATATTTGACCTCTGTTTTGCAGATGATGGAGTTGGTGTATCAAGCACTTGTGTCTGCTCTGTCATTTTCTCAACTTATTTTCTTGGCTTCAGTTTTGCAAATTCCTTTGGCTTTGCAACCATAGGTTGACTAGACTCTGCTACTGGTGGTGATGGAGTTCCTTTAGTTTTAGGGTTTCTAGCAGGAGTTAGGGTTTCCAACTCAAAACCATTTATAAACAAAAAGGATGACCAATCCCTGACTATCTTCTGAAGCTCGTTCAAAATCAATAAATTCATCAAACCATGATGAAACAAAGATGTTTCACAACCTTCAGATTTGGCTTGTACTTTATTAGCCATTTTTGCAATACTCCTATGCATATAAAAGGGAAAATCAAGTGAAATATTACCAGTGAAATGCAAAAGCAGCTTGAAATGATATGTGTAAACCTTATGACATCTTCCTTCACATGTAAAATATCTCTGAATGTTGAGCAGCAGCTTGAAATGATATGTGTAAACCTTATGATGTCTACCTTCACATGTAAAATATCTCTGAATGTTGAGCAGCAGCTTTGCATAAGTGTCTTTTATTCAACTTCTAGGGATAACGTTATTGAGGTCCATATATGCATACTCAGGTTTCATAAACTCTTTACATTTCTCCATATCAAATTTGAAACCTTTAAACCAAGTTTCTTGACCTCTTGGTATCTCTATCACAGCAGCAATAATCTCTGGTGAAATTGACACAATTAGAATCCAAACCTTGGTAGTTGCTCCATTGAAGTTCAAGGCAAATACTTTGGAAACATGTGTGTGGCAACCCTGCAACTTTTCACAAAAATGAAGACTACCTACTCTTCTAAACACCTCTATCATTGTTGGGTCTTCAATTATGGCCTTTATATCTTCAAGCTCATGTCTCAAGTAGTTTCCCTCTCTGTGGAATTTCTTTTCCTCTGCCATGCTTCACAGAAAGTTTGTCAGCCTCGCTTGATAAATTGAATCAGCCTTGCTTGAATATTTGAAACAAAAACCTCACTTGATTAGTTTATATTAGCCTTGCTTGATTAAGATGTAGAAAAAATTGTATGGAACAACCACATGTTTGGCTTGACACTTTAGAGCTTAGACACTCGAATGGAGGAAAAGGAAATGAGAATGACCAATTAGGCAAGATTTTGAATTTAAAATGTCATCTCATAACTGAATGATGCCTCATTCATACCTTATCATGACCATGATGACTGCAACATGGGTAAGTACACTGAATCTCATCATTAACTAACTCATCATACCACTAACCTACCATTTCCCAACAGATTCTGACATATTTCAGCTCAAATGACAAGACAATTTAGAAACCATGCTTTCGTAGCACCAATAGTGTATTTTTCCTTGTTTGTGCTACGAAAATATTAGCACTTTCATAGCACAAATCAACTTTTTTGAACTATTGGCACTATGAAAACGAGGCTTCTTGGCTAATTGCACAGTTTTGACTCGAAACTTTAGGAAATGACCCACAAATGGAAATTATGGATAGTTGACAATGAACAAACCTTAAAAAAGACTTTAATTGAACTTAAGGATGGGATTTGAACCTATGAAAATCTAACCTACCCTTGATCAAATCCTAAATTGACTTCTAAACCCAATTTTGAATCATGACCAAAAAAAAAATTAACACAATGATGTTTTGAAAAAAAAATTGGGTGATAACAGTGCCTCCACTTGCGATAGTGTGCGCCTACGGTACACTAAGAACTAGTAGTTCCAGTGCTGCTATCAATTTTCTTGACCAAATAGAAAAACTTTGAAATTTCCAAGATTTCTCCTCAAGCTCTAATGGCCTTCACTTGAGGCTCAAGCTTGTTGATTTAGCTTGTCATTATTAGCAGAAAAACTCATAAAATGGAATATGTACACTGACATGAATGATCAATCGTATTTTTAGGAAGAGTAATGCTTTAAAAACCTGCCATTAACAGGTCCTCTAGCATATGATTTTCCATCCATCTCCTGCAGTATGTAAGTATTGTTTCAATGGAAATTAGCTATCTTGAAAGGACCTTTCCATAAGTTCTCAAACTTACCATGTTTACCTTTCTCTCCAATTCTGGGCTCCCATTTTAGCACTTCTTCCTGAATTTGAAAACTTTCCTCCTTGATCTTCCTATCAAATGTCATCTTGATTTTGTTTTGAGATTGTTGATTGTTGTTATAAACTTCATTCCTATTCTCCTGCAGAGCTATTAGCTGATTGATTCTCCTCTAGACTGCATTTGGTTCCTCTCCTAACCCTTGAATTAGCTTCATAACATGTACCCCTAGAGATGTAGGAAAAATGGCCTCACCCCCATATACCAATTCATATGATGAGGTTTCAATTGACCTTTTTTTGCATATCCTATCATCCCATAAGGCATACTTCAGCTTCAAATGCCAAGCCTTCTTATTCTCCTACAACACCTTTTTGATGATCCGCACAATGCTCTTGTTAGAAGATTCAGCAAGACCATTCCCTTGCAGATAGTATGCAGTAGAATGCCCAAGAGTAATATGATACTGATGACAGAAATTGATCAGCTTCTTAGACTTAAATTCCTATGCATTATCAGTTATAATCTTCATGGGGCAACCAAACCTAGACAAGATATTATTTTCTAAAAAATAAATAATAACAGAATCATTTGCTTGCCTAATTGGGATTGCTTCAATCCATTTGGTGAAGTAATCAGTCACTGTGAGAATCCAGCGATGCTGACCTGATGATGATGGATGAATCTCTCCAATAAAATCTAGCCCCCATTGCTAAAATGGTTCTTCCACATAGATAGGCATTAAAGGTAAAGGTACAAGCTTCTTCTTACCCTAAAAAATCTGGCATTCATGGCAGGCAACAATATTTTTGTAGACATCCTTAAAAATTGTAGGCCAATAATACCCTGCTCTAAGAATCTTGTTCACTGTGGCTTTCCAATAATGGTGACCTCCACAATCTCCTTTATGGAAATCCTCAATTACTTTATCAGCCTCCTCTTCCAGCAAACAATTCAGCAAAATTCCACTAGTATCCTTCCAAAATAGATTTCTGTCAAAAATAAACTATCTCAAGGATTTTAGCTTTACAAACCTTGCCTTAGAATTTTTTAGATCAGCAGGTGCTTTATGATGTTGTAGGACAAAAACAACCTCCTTGTACCAATCTGAAGTGATGTATTTCTCTTCAATAGGGACTAGTTCTTCTTCCTCATCTGAAATTTCTGATATTTCTGCAATTACGTTTATGTCAAGACTGTCAAAGTTTGACTGTGCCATCAACTTTGCTAAGCCTTTCCCTTTGACAAATTTTGTTGGCTTGATATCTATATCATACTCTATCAATTTAGCAATCCATTTTCCCCTCTTACCGTCAGGATCGGCTTGAGTGAGGATGTCTTTCACAACAGTATTAGGAACAAAAGCCACGATATGAGAATGCAAAATATAAATTCTGAAATATTTGATAGCCTTCACCAAGGCATAGGCTTTCTTCTCTAAGATATTATACTTTAGCTCATAGTTAGCTAATGTCCTACTAAAGAAGGAAATAGGCTTCTCAATACCTTGTCGTCCCTTTTGTAGAAAAACTCCAGCAATAATATTCTCTGATGCAAAAGTAAAAAACAGAAATTATTTTCAGAAATGAGGACTGATCAATACCGGTGCTTGGGTAAGTGCCCTTTTGATCTCTTCAAATGAGTGTTTTTCTTCTGCTATCCACTTAATGTCAACTCCCTTCTTTAGCATCCTTTTTATGTCCTTCACAATCTCAGAAAAATTAGGAATAAATCGCCTCACAAAATTTACCTTTCCAAGGAAAGATTGAATCTCCTTCCTGCTTCTTGGAAAATCCACCTTCTGAACTGCATTGACCCTGTTTGCATCAATCTTAATCCCATATTTAGAAATTATGTGTCTAAGAAATTTACCTAAAGTTAAAGAAAAAATACTTTTGGTAGGATTTAGAGAGATGTCAAACCTTCTGCACTTCAGCATAATTCTTTCTAGGTGCTTCAAGTAATCTTCTTCCCTCCTTGAGAAGACTGTTATGTCATCAAGATAAAAAACCACCATCTTGTCAATTTTTTCAGAAAAAGCAATGTCCATTGCCCTCTGAAAAGTAGCTCTTGCATTCATGATACCAAATGGCATCTTGGCATACATGAAATTACCCCTTGGTGTAGTAAAGGATGTTTTTTCTTGATCATCAGGATGTACAAGGATCTGATTATAACCTGAAAAACCATCAAGCATAGACATTGTTACACCATTTTTTGGTCATCTAACCTACTACCATTAGATGGACCCAAGTACACCATGTAAGACCAATTTTACCCTAAGTAAAATTTCTTTCACTATGTAAAATAACTTAATAAAACACATTTATTAGGTTGTTTATGGTCTAAACAGGAAACCCCAAAGGGAAATATTAAACAAATCTATATTTGTTTGATTTCCCTCATGGAATAATTAATTAAACAATAATTTAATTATTATTCCCGGTCATGTTTAACCCAAAACAAAGAAATTAATTAGATAAATCCTTATTTATCTTATTATTTTCTAGGAATAACTATTTAAATCTTATTTAAATAATATTCCTTGTTAAATATGACTAAATCACCCATAAATAATTAAATAAATCATTATTTATTTGATTATATTTCAACCACTTCCTTAAAATGATAAATAAATCATTTATTTATTTATTATTCACAAATAAAGGGATTTGACCCAAGTCAAATACTTTTTACCTCCAACAAATATAATAAAATATTCCATAAAAGGTGGATCTAGATTTGGTTAATGTTATTTTAATCATGCACCAAGATCTAGAATGACCCAATATTTTGTTATAAATAGGAGGGTTTTTCCTACCATTCTTCACCTTTTGTTGCCTATTATATCACTCTGGATCTAAACTCTTGGTCTGACTTTGAGCCATTATCATTGTCATATTTTCCATTATTTGTTGTGTGAGCCCCCTTTGAGTTCTATCTTTGTCTGGGTTTTCTACAACAACAAGAGAGAGAAAAACTAGATCTGAAGTGTTGAGGACTTCCAAGAACCCATCCCATTGAGGATAATTGGAAACACCTTCTTGTTTTCCTCCCAGGTGCCCTTAATACAAAAATTCTTTCAAAAAATATTGTTCTTGTCTTGTCTATTGGATGTCTGGAGCAAAACCTTATTTTTACTGCTTAATGTATCTCTATGCATAGATCTGTTTTTTTGCAGCACTTGTCTTGATCAACTAACTGCAGATCTGAAGATATTGGCAGCCACATTTGAGGTTAGGGCTATAAGTTATGCGTAGCTAAAGTGGTCTTTTTTCGTACACTTCGACAAAAGATTCATACTAACAACTGGCGACTCCATTGGGGAACGAACCCAAAATCTCTAGTTTCGCAGACCAGATGACCAAATGATTGTTTTCGACACCCATCAATCAGAACATCCCCCTCTTCCTGCTTCCATATCCTTCCAAATCCCAGTCAAAATCTGGAACGCTAACGTTTCTCGGTGTATAATTGATGAGGGGGCATCCACCTATGTGATGTCCGCTTCGGTTTGGAAGCAACTCGGATCTCCTGAGTTGGCCCCTTCCATGATGACCCTTCATGCGTGGGATGGCCATGCCTCCCAGCCCATTGGCTTATTCTGTAATTTTCCTATCACTCTTGCGGACAAGACTGTTTGCGTTGACGTTGAAGTCATCGACGCCCCTCTTGATTATAACATTCTTTTGGGGCGTAGCTACACTTATGCTATGTCTGCTGTCCCATCCACGGTCCACCGCAAGATTTTTTTCCCTCATAATGGAAAGATAGTCACCATTGACCAGTTGACGTATCATGAGCCAAAATCTCAGGCCTCCCCTGAGTTGACCATCTCTTCTGTAGCCAATCAACAAACTATCGATTCTTTGACCAGTGTCTCTCCCGGCGTCTACAAAGACTCCTCTTTACTTGGAACCTTCCCTGGTCTTCCTCCTCCTCCTGTCTCTGACCCCATCTCATCGAATGTCTGCATGATGCAATCGTCTCGGGCTGCTCTCAAGAAACCTACTTCGGCTAGTCAGCAACCGCGCTCTCCGCAACTTGCTCCTAGCCCTTCACCTGCAGTTAGTATTCATGAACCTCTTACCCTCCTGGAATGGTTCCTCCAAGCCTTAGCCATTTAGGAGCCATCCCACCTGGCCATTACCCCTCTGGTCAGATACCGTTCCTACCTCCCCCACCAAGAGTGTACACGGTACCTATCATGGCCATGCTCTCTCTTCCGAACCTGACCCTTGGGATTCCCGTCTGGTACCTTGATCCTCCAGCCGCAACCTTGCCTGGTCAACCCAAACCTTATATTTCTTTAACCCCGATTCAACCGGTCCCCATGACTTCTCCCTCTACAATAGTGCCTCATTCACCTCAATAGGAACCACCTCCTGTTGCGACCGCTTCGGGTAAGAAGGACAAAGCTCGCAAGGGGGCATCAAAGGAAAAGGTTGCCCCGACAAACCCTGCCCCTCCTCGGCCTCCAAAGAATACCATCCAGTGTGCTTTGTGTGATGTTTTCGGTCACGCCACCCACACCTGTCCTGAATTGCTTCATCTCAAGCCCATGGTTAATGTCGTGTTCCCTGAGTCCACGGTCCCGGAAGCCTCTGTTCCTTTCGCGACCGCAGCCAAGAAACCCAAGACTATTCACACCAACCACCCCTGTGCTTTGTGTGATCTCGATGGCCATTACACCCACCTTTGTCCTCGCCTCAAGGACTTCCACACCTCTCTAGCCATGGTCCACCAATTCGAGGCCAAGTGCAATGAGTCCACCTCTCCCCTAGCTGTTACAATTCAAATATTATCAACCCCTACTAGCCACAACATGTGGAAAAAACCTCCTACATTGCTGGCTAGTGTCTAATGCCCCTGCATCAGACTCCCGAGGGCAATCTTCTTCATGGGCTCCTTTCCATGAGCTCTTCCACTGATCTGCCTATCTTCTGCAACATTCCTTCAGTCATCAAAGTGGCATCTTCCTCTGGCTTGTCCTTCCATTTGATCAACTACTGAAATTACTCTTGTTCTCTGGTTCTTTTGAGCACTCTTTTGTCCAATATCTTCTCTGGTTGTAATGGTTGCGTTGGTGGTAGATTCTCCTTCCACTCAATTTGTTCCTTGTCTACTGATCTTTCTTCTGCACCATCATCTTCATACTTGTACAAATCTGCAACATTAAAAATGGGAGATATTCCAACATCAAGAGGTAATTCAATGTCATAAGCATTTGCAGAAAACTTTCTAAGTATCTTGCATGGTCCAATCTTTTTGAAATTCAATTTGTTATACTGATTCCTTGGGAATATCTCCTTTCTCAAGTGTGCCAAGACCAAATATCCTACTTCAAAATGAACTTCTTTTCTGCTCAAGTCTGCTCTGCTTTTGTATCTGATGCTGCTGCCTTGTAGTTGTTGTTTCACCTGTTCATGTATGGTCTGGATCTCTGAAGCAAATTCCTCACCATCTGCACTCCTTAGCTTTGCCTTTCCCAGATTTCTTAACTCTGATATTCCTCTAGGGTGCATTCCATAAACAATATGAAATGGACTCTGCCCTGTGCTCCTATTTAGTGAGTCATTATATGCATATTCTGCCTGGGGAAAAATATGATCCCAATGCTTGGGATGTTCTCCTGCAAGACTTCTCAACAAATTTCCCAGAATCCTATTCACCACTTCAGTTTGTCCATCAATCTGGGGATGATAAGCTGAGCTGAAACTCAGTTTGGTATCAAGTTTCTTCCACAGTGTCCTCCAAAAATGATCCACAAATCTGGTGTTGGCAATATGATGTAGAGTGTTGTCCTTGATGGCAACCCACTTGATGAAGATGATGGCAACCTACTTAATGAATTTGTTCTTGATGTTTGATGAGTTTATTAATGATGCAAATCTGATGTTCTACAAGTAGCTCAGAAGTACCAGAGAAAGAAATATCAGAAAGGGCCAGAACAATGATGAAAAGTGTGTGACACAAAGCATACACGGGTTTGTTTAAGAGAAGTAGCGTATGCACACGGAAAAGTACGTGCCAAGTCGCGTATGCCAAATTGCGCTCTAAAAGAATAAAACCAGGGGTTACTACCATGGTATTGACCCATTGTATTGAGCCTTGGATTGTCTATGTGATCCCGTCCAGGAATACCATCGGAAGTTGTGTGGTTTTGGCTCATGGTATTGTCAAAGGCTAGATCTATTTAAGGAGAATAAATTCTTTGTGCAATGTGTGTGCATGAGTCTGGGTTTGAAAGAATACTTCCCTCTCAAGTATATCTGAATGAAACGGTAACAGTTCATTAATAGATATGAATCTATGATGCACCTATGAATATGATGAAGGTTCAAGATCACTAAATTTAGAAATGATGAATCTCTAGGAAGATCTGAAAAGAAGTATTGAAGACCTAGCACAAATCTGATAAAGAAATTGAGGAAATCTGGGTAATTTCATAGATCTGGTCTGTTCTACAAAGTTTGTATTTTATAGATCTATACGCAGGTTTGTCTCATGAAAGGCGCGTGTATACGCGGATCCGATGAAATAAAGGAGCGTATGCGCAGTTAGGGCTTTCTTAAAAATGCACAGATGTATACGCGGGTTCATCTCATAAAAAGCGCGTATATACGTGGGTTTGATTAATAAAAAGCATGTATGGTATCTAAACTTATGGTTGCTCAAGGTTGAATGTGTTTCTGGATATCTATTCTGAAGTATGGGTTATCTCTGATATTCTGGTTACAGTGATCTCACTGTTCTGTTTGAAGTATTGGGCAAAGTATGTTTGTTGATAAGTGAAGGGTTGTATTGAAGCTGTCTGATCCAGTTTGAAAATTGATGAAACATGGTCTGTAGTGGTGCTGAAGGTTGAAGCCTTCAGTCAGGGGGTTGTAGTTCCCTTCCAGGTGAGGCTGGTAAACGAGAGCAGGGGGTCGTAGCTCCCTTCCAGGTGAGGCTGGTAAACGAGAGCAGGGGGTCGTAGCTCCCTTCCAGGAGAGGCTGGTAAATGAGAGAAGGTTGTAGCCTTCTTCATGTGGGTGCCTGCGTACTGGTATGAGTTTGCGCCAGTACATTGTTGTAAGATGTTTTCTCTATAATAAAATATTGAAGGCTGAGACAACAACAGCGGTGGTTTTCTCCCGAATTGGGTTTCCACCTAAATCCTGGTGTTCATGTGTGTTGCTTATGTGTGATGGTTTATTCTGTTATTACTACACATGCTTACTGTTAACTAAATATCTTATGAATGAATGATGCATAGACCTAAGTAAAGAAATAAATGCATAACAAGATCTCTATGTATACGCGAGTTGGCTTTAGCTAAGTAGCGTATGGGTTTTAGTGAATGGAAAAGTAAATTTTTTTGAGTAAGTCCTAAATACTAATTCACCCCCCCCCCCCCCCTCTTAGTATTTTTCCCAACAATTGGTATCAAAGCAGGTCCTTCTGAAAAAGATTAGCCGCTAGAAGGAAGATCAAGCAAGATGCGTAATCAAGAGGGAACAACATCAATCAAGCCTCCACTCTTTAATGGAAGAAATTTAATCTTCTGGAAAATAAGGATGAGATCCTATCTTCAGTCTATGGGAGCAGATGTATGGGCCATTGTTGAACAAGGATATCAATATCCTGTTGCAATACCAACAGATCTGACTGAAAAGAAGAATTATGAAATAAATGCAAAGGTAGTCAATGCTCTAACAGGAAGTCTAACTGAATCTGAATTTTTCAAAGCTATGCGGCTGAATACAACAAAGGAGATATGGGACAAAATCATTCTAAGTTATGAAGGTGATGCAAAGGTAAAAAGTGCAAAACTTCAAACTCTCAGAATTGAATATGAAAACTTAAGAATGCATAGTGATGAGAATATTTCCAGTTTCTTTTTACGTCTTGATGATGTTGTAAATCACATGAGAAATATGGGAGAAACAATATCTGAATCTACTTTGGTTGAGAAAATTTTAAGATCTCTAACAGCAAAATTTGAGTCAAAAGTTTCTGCTCTTGCAGAAAAACAGGATCTTCAAAATCTTACTGTGGTACAACTTCATGGCATACTGACTGCATATGAAATGAGAAGAGGAGGACCATCTGAAGTCAAAGAGGCTATCTTTAGAGCTTCTACAAAAGGGAAAGAAGTACAAGAAGCAGAATAATTAGGATATATCTCAGAAGAAGATGAGGTAAATTTTGTAAAGAAACTCCAACTTGGCACTGGACGGTTCAGAGGTAAGCTTCCTTTCAAAATTTTTGAGTGTGTAAGAGTTGGTCATTATGCTGCTAAGTGTCCTCATAAAGAAACATCTGCAAAAGGGATGGAATTAGCAAGAAAGAATAAGAATCGGTTTAACACTCGAAAAAGTTACTATACTCATGAAGACAGTGATGGGTTATCTAATAGTGAGGAAGAATGTGAGCAAGATCTTAGACTTCTCATGGCATTTGAATCTAAAGAAGAAAAGGATACTTTTTGGGTTGCTCTAGAGGACAATGATTTTCTTGAAGAAAAAAATCAACTCAAAATACACTTAGAAGAATGTAAAATTCTCTTAGAAGAAAAGAAAATAACCATAGAGACTATGGAAAAGCAGTTTGAAGAAGCAAAGAAACACATTGAGGAATTAGAATGTGAAGTAGTAAGTCTAAGAAAAGACTCTGAGAAAGTTAAGACTCTAAATCTTAGATTTGCTGAAGGATCTGAAACCTTAGACGAGATTATTAAGGTACAACGTTCTCCTCTTATAAAGACAGGTCTTGGATATACCGGTGAATCTTCTCAGGCTTCAACACCAAATTATCTAAAAGCAACTACAGCTGGTTTACAAAATTTTGCCACTCAGCAAGGGAATAAAGAATCATTGCAGGTAAAGCGTGATCATCTCAATTCAAAGAACACTAACAGGAATGTCTCTCAAAGAAACACCAGTCAACAGGTAAATACAAGTAGAAGATTTCATGATCACATAAATTTCTTCTTCAATGGACAATGTTTCTCATGTCACAATTTTGGTCATAAAGTTGTTCAAAGTGTTGCATATAAAACCATCATGACTAGAGAAGCAAGAAAGAAAAGGATTGATATTTACACAAAGAAGAATACCTATAACAAATTTTCTCCTCTTCTAAGAGAAGTTGAATATGCTTATTGCAATAACTTTGGGCATGAAGAATCTGAATGCAGGAGCAAAATTCAGCCAAAAGAGCATTTTCCTTCAAGTTCCAAAGTATGGAAAAAGAAGGAATTATAGGTTGAAAATTGTGGCATAGCGTTATTTGCAGAAGGAGAAGAAAATCAATGGTACATTGATAGTGGATGCTCAAGACACATGATAGGTGACAAAAACAAACTTGGTGCATATAGTGCTCTAGAAAAGGAAAAGAAAGTTACATTTGGAAATGATACTCCTGCTGTAATTAAAGTAAAAGGGTCTGTGTTTCTAAAAGAAAAGGTGAAGGATAATGATGTCATGTATGTGGATGGATTAAGGCATAACTTGTTAAGTGTAAGTCAAATGTGTGATCAAGGAACTGAAGTTGTATTTAGTTCAAAAGAATGTGTGGTTCGTGATCTTGATACAGGTAAATCAATTATAAAAGGAAAAAGGACTCCAAGCAACTTGTATGTATTGAATAACTGCAAAGAACAATGTTACTTGAGTAAATCTTCAGAAAACTGGCTATGGCATAGAAGTTTGGGGCATCTAAGCTTCTCTCAAATCAACAAGTCAAGCAGACTTAATGATGTTCGTGGTCTTCCCAATATTACTCTACCTGAAAGTATCATATGCAAATCTTGCCAATTCAGTAAGCAGACCAGAGTGCAGTTTAATGCCAAGGAAGGATCATCAAGTAAGCCTTTTGAACTCATTCATACTGACATATGTGGACCTGTGAAGAAAAAATCACCTCGTGGTGAACAATACTATATCCTATTTATTGATGATTTCTCTAGAATGTGTTGGATTGGGTTGCTTAAACATAAAGATGAAGCATTTGAGAAATTTCAGTCCTTCAAAGCACGGGTTGAGAATGAATTAGATCTGAAAATCAAGTGTCTTAGATCTGATTGAGGAGGAGAATATACATCAAATGAATTCCTCTATTTTTTTGAACAACATGGCATAAAAAGACAGTTTTCTGTAGCAGGCACTCCGCAACAAAATGGTGTAGCAGAAAGAATGAATATAACCATTCAACAAATGGCTAGGGCTATGCTTGATGATTCCGGAACACCTGACACATTTTGGGGAGAAGCAGCGCATACAACGGTAAATATTCTTAACAAGGCACATGTTCGAGTAAATAGTGATAAAACTCCATATGAACTCTGGTATGGTAATCCTCCCACTGTGAAGCACTTGAAAGTTTTTGGAAGCAGATGCTTTATCAAAAATAATGATGAACAACTTGGCAAATTTGAACCTAGAGCAGATGAAGGAATACTTCTTGGTTACTCCTCTAGGAGTAGGGCATATAAATGTTACAATAAAAGACTTAGGAAGATTGTTGAATGTATTGATGTTTTTATTGATGAGTCTCCTACAGCCCCAAAAGAAGAAAAACAAACAACAAATGAAGATGATTGTGACATATGTCCTTCTACATCAAACAGTAATGACACAGACATTTTGGGAGTGTTTCGGGGAATATCACCCTAGAGGTTGGTTGGGTTACAACCTCCACAGAGCAGGGGCATGCTACTTAAGAAGGACTCACACAACCATGCACGTTCAAAAAAACTAAATAGAGTAGAATGAGAAAGTTACCCATAGGTCCTACGGTTCAAGCAGATCCCGCGGGGTCCAAACCCCCAGCAACCGTCCTTCCTTCTCAACCTGAAAGACAAGAAGAAACAAGCACGAAGAACTGGTTGTACAATATATATCTACTCTAAATGTTAGTGAGATTCATATAAAACATTAAATAAATCATAATGAATGCTTGTATAACAAATATTCTCATACATATAAGCATACACTAACACGTATATTTCGGGAACAGCATGGTACTTCTGTATTATAAATAGCATGTACAAAAGTAATGAGTGGAGAGATCACCTGAATCCTCCCACGGCCTTCGAGCAGACCGTCGTCCGGATCCGTCCAGCCCTTGCCTCGCTAAGACTCCTTCCAAACTGGTGCATACGAGATGACATATAGAGAGATGAGCATCTCAAGGAAACAAGGGTTTCCTATAATGAATCGGGAAAGTGCAGGAGGCACAGGGAATCAGACTTGGATAGGGAATACCAACAGAGTATAATATCAATAATTCTCTCTCTCCCTTAGGCCATACACATGAGGGGTTTTTATACTCCCTCCAAGTAGTTTCAACAATTGGAAACAGTTGGCCACGTGCTGGGGTGGTTGAACTACCTGAGTAACCATCAACCCAGCCCAAAAATAGGGAATTTTTATATATTTTTTTATAATTTTAATGGCATACGCGGAAAAGTGCAGCTGGACTCACGTATACACGGGGAAAAGTACGGGCATAGTCGCGTATGGGGATTTTTACACTTTTTTTAAGTGAATTTGTCTAAGTCTGTAGGAATGGGTGCCCAAAACCATCAAAGCAATCATGAATCATGTGAAGGTGAGAAATGATGCTATAACAGATGCCCCCTAATATATGAGGTTAGAAGGGGTACATGATGGCCAAAATGTATTATGCACATAGAAAGAACTTCGCAAGGACAAGAGAGGACTTCACTAGATTTCAACCTACCAAAAACCAATGAAAGAAAACAGAGATTCAACTCATGATGAGGTAGGCATACCCATGCTTAGTCAAAAATACATCATATAGAAAGTAGTGAATAGATCCAACATGTATACAAGTATAGCTGAACTGAAAGTACACAATGAATCATCTGAGCATGGCCCAGAAGTGTAAGTCTGAATCAATGTCCAAGTATCACATATAGAAAGTTGATCAAAGATGGTGCAACTGGATGTCTGATCAAATAAGTAACTGAATCTCCAAGTACCGGATCATAAGAGGTGGATCAAACGGTACAATCACGCAACTCGGGAGCCAACATATAAGATGCTGCTGTGCTGAACTGCAACATATAAGGGTGGATGGCATCACTAGCAGAAACTGAATAGACTGTCAAAAGTGAACCGAAGAATGCTGATGCAACCCAAGGTCTTCACCGATCACTATGGCACAATTCTACACAATGGGAATAAATGAGCTGAAGTTGACCATGTGAGAAATCGTTGGATTACCGGTCAATGATGTATACCGTTAACCAACGCGAGACAACCCACCGATAATGATAATGAGTGTCAAGGTGCCCCAATACAATCTAACAAGTGTGAATGAATGAGTTGAAGTCGAACACTTGAAAGAATCTACCAATCAGGAGGCAATGATGAATCCCCACTGTCGATAGCGAAGAGTTTGCCACTGATGACTGCAAACCCTAAGGTACTGACAAAAAGACTCTAGACCTTATTCCCAGAGAAATGAGTCAGAGTCGATGGGAAAAGATCTGCTGGAAGGAAGGCATTAAGGCATCCCACATCAGTCTAGCGCGAGTGTAACCCGTAGGCCAAGATTTGGAAGGAATCGGACGAAGTAGAGTGATGGAACCAAAACCGAAGTACGTTTCCGACATGCACAAGATGAAGCTAGCGCACGGAAGAAACCCTCTGAACCAACCAATAATGAAAGCTGACACAGAGGCGAGAAATCCACCGATAGGGTCAAATGGAAATCAAAGTACTGCACGAATCCCAAGTGTGATAATGTGTGCTGACGTCGAACACAGGGGAAACCACTCAGTCAAAGACCCATGATGATGATCAAATGCTGAGCATGAGGTCACCTATCAATGATGGAAATAGGCCCAAGGTGCGGCTCTAGGTTTGCTCTCAGAGCAATGTGTCGTAGTCGATAAGTGACAAACCCGCCGGCAAGAAGTCAATGGGGACCTTCTCAAACCAGCACGAGTAGAAGACCAAAACATTTGATGTGATAGAACATGATACTGACAAGACCGGGAAGGCCGACTGAATAATGAGTCAAGAGACACCGCAGAATGGCCGACTCAGGCTAGACTTCCCTTGAACAAAAGCACGACTCTGTGATGACCATGGCAGTAAAAAGTGACACTGTATAAGTCTGTTATGCAGGAGGCGCAACAAACTCTCCATATGATTGGAAGAGATAACCAACCGGGGGAGAACTGACAAGTGAAACATGGTAAAGGCTGAACCTAGGTCAAAACTAAAACCATCCCAAATGAAGGAAATATATATAAGTATATGTGCTTTGTTCAAGGGCGACAAACTGACTTTGTACTGCCATTAAGATAACGAAGATACATCCCGTTCCCGCTCTTTTTGTTATATTTGATTTTTTTGTCTTTTTCATATAATAAGCCTGAAAAAGAATAAAAGAATGCTATGGTACAATGGATAGAACGAGTATCAAGAAATCATATGCACTAGTTCCTAGGATTGGAATAATCCTATGCTCAATGCAAGGTGGCGAAAACTGGTAAGTGATACTCAGAGGAACGTTCCATCCATGGGTAAAAAGGTGTCAAGTCGTGATAGCTAAGTGCATGCAATGGTTAACTTGTATAGAAAGTCAAAGTCAAAAGTTGGCTTAAACATCGAGTCCAAATGAAGCCGGCTAAAGGCTAGGATAAACAAGTAGCCAATATGCAATGAAATAATACAACTTAATGACACCAGGGAGCCTCTAGGGTAAAATCCAGAAAAAAAATGATAGTGAAGAAGAAGAAGAATGAAGCTTCAACACATAAGACATGGCGGGACTAAAGAGGACTCCCGAGCCTACATAAAACGCAGCATGGGCAACAAGTGATAGCGAGGAACTAACTAGGAAGCCCATGTAAAGGAAGGCCCTACCATCAAGTCATGATTAAATAACCGGCGAGTGAAATGGGTGTAATACTCATGACCTGATGGGATCAACCCTAAGGCAAGTGATCAGTATGGAGGCTAGTATGCAAGATGCAACAGAAAGTGATTTCCCTAACCTATATGCCAGTGAAGATCATATACCTGCCGTGATGAGTCGGTAATCATGGATCAAAAACCGGGAAAAATCTCAAAATCGTCAAAATGTACCTGAAAACATACCAAACTGGGCACTTCCAAGCAACCGGGTTATGCAGCTTAAGATAGATCGAAAAAATAAGCATAAGGAATTTTTGCGAAAATTTTCAACTTTTAGCCATAAATAGACAAATTACCTCATATTTGGTTCATTATTGCATTGCTGATTTGGAAAAAGTGCTCTGGAGCAAAAAACTTCTTTCGTCAAATCAGGAACAACCGACCGTCGAAATGCACCGAAACTTCAGGTAGGCTCCTTAATCATCCTATTTATTCATTTTGTACGTTTGGAATTTAAAATTAAGTGATATTTAGCTTTAAAACCCTTGCTAAAAAATGCGGACTTGTGCATACGCGGGTTTGTTAAAGGAAACCCACGTATACACGCGACTGTGCAAAGGAAAAACCGCGTATGCGCAGGTCCGAATCCAAAAAAGCATGGCTAAAGCATAATTTGATGAAATTTGACAGGATGACAATCTCATGGAGGGAACGTGAGCATATCACAATTGACCAAGAGGTCATGCAAGATCGCGCAGCGCAAAATATCCTTCGGAATTGCGGATTGTTCAAATTCTTCAAGATGCCAAATATGAAAAGCAATGTGCGGTTGCTAGAAATGCTCGTAAATTACTGGGAACCAGATCAGGATTGCTTCATAATTGATCAGATGCCAATACGCATTGAAGTGGAAGACATATATTTCATTACTGGACTCTCCCGGAGGGGAGAACCAGTAGAATTGCACGGGAAGCCCCTGGGAGGGTTAACCGTGGAAGACTATGTCCACGTATATTGCGTACCGGGTTCCAAAAAGGTTGGAACTCAGATTGCAATTAAAGATGTGAGGGATTTGCACATGAAAATCCTCCTTTTCACCATCGGCAGAGTGGCAGGATCTGCCTCTCTACATCAGGCGTCCAGGACGCAAATGAGCATAGCAGTAGAATGTTTGACTCATGTGTATGATTGGTGCACAGCCCTTTTACTGAACATGAAACAACAGTTGACCTCAATCCGCCAAGCAAAGACTAAACACTTTGGGTATGGTACAATTTTGACAACATTCTTCTTTGAGAAGATTCCAGCATTGAGACCCAAAGTCATCTCTACCATCAGTAGCCCGCGGGACCCAAGAATTTCCCGTTGGGCGGACATGATGAAGAGATTGGGGGGTAGTGAGGTACCCCGGACCACATGGGACGATGAGTTCTTCCGTTGGTGGGGAGAACAAATCATCGCAGTGGACGACTATCCCTATGCCGGGATGGACTTCCGTGGAGATCCAGATCTAGTTCTTCCACCAGGCACAGCATGGGGCACAGTCGGTAAGTTTGCAAAAAAATTTGACTTATATAATTTTTTTGGATTTTTTCAAATATGTATGAAAAAATGAAAAACAAACATGTTTTTGATTGGATTCATAATGACTGAAAATTAAAAATGATCATGTTTCAGATGTTGGACCAGTTCGTCCTGAGGGCCTACCGCGCCATAAGCGCCGCAGGGGCGAAGCGGATACTGTGGATTCAGATAGGACTCTCCAGGCTGTGCAGAGGAATTTGGAGGGACTAACCCGCCAAATACCTATGGCTGCTGTGGAGGATCTACCGGAAGCCATCCAGAGACGGGTGGTAGGAGTGCCCCGAGACTGGGTTAGACTATTCCGCCGAGTTGCCACTGCAGTTACGTTCTATAGGAACACGACTTCTGGGCAGGGACCTCAGGAGTAGACAGATATTATGTATTAGATGACTGTATATTATTTTTGAGATTGAACATGATGGGGCATAAGCCCAAGTTTTGTACGACATTTATGGATCCAAATTTTGTAAATTTTTTTGACACTCCGATGATATATATACAACGATATTTGATGTGATGTGATAAATGTATCAAATGTATGATGCTTTTGATGATTAAAAATTTATTGTATGGAATGATTAATATGCCAATCTAATGCTTGATTAGCTAATGAGTCAGCAAACCAATTGTCAGCTCGAGGAATATGAACGAAAGTTAAAAATTGAAATGACCTTTGTAACAAACGTACCCTCAAGAACAATCGTAATAAAAATGGATCTCGTACCCGATAAGTGTTGTTCAACTGCGACACCACCAGCTGAGAGTCCAAGAAAACTACCAACAAATCAACACCCAAAGATATTGCCTCCGAGAGTAGATGAACGACTGCAGTGTATTCTGCTATATTATTGGAAGCAGGACCAATGCAGACCCCTCTTGATACCAACAGCTGACCGGAAGGATGATGAAGCACCCAAGCCGCGGAAGCTAAGTTCCGGGTGTGTCTACTAGCACCATCAGCGAAACCAAAGTGACTCATGACATCCAACACAACCTGCCAAAGCAGATCAAAAAACATCACCACCTCATCAAAAATAAAAAATCAATCATATATGTACAAAGCAAAAAACTACTATATACAAAAGCAACATGCCAGGCCAAAGCCTAGGCATAATACTTCTTCAAATAGAGCCCATTTCGGGGCTCTGGCAACTCGTTCCCTTCGAAATCAACCAAGGTATACGCTCCTTTCTTAAGGACTTTTTTAACGATATAGGGGCCATACCACATAGACTTAAACTTTCCTGCCCCCAGGGCATCCTTTTCTTAGGCATAGACCAAAACAAGGTCACCTTCCGAAAATACCCTAGGCTTGACTGCCTTATCGTACTGAACTTTTACTCGGTTTTTATGCACTTCATTCATCGTGGCAGCATCTCGACGCTGCTCATCGAGATGTTCCAGATGAAGAAGCCGTTCTTCCAGACTAGAAGTGTCAGGAAGAAGTTCAACAGCTAATTTAAGAGAAGGAATCTCGCATTCAATAGGAAATACGGATTCCACCCCGTGCACTAGCTGAAACGGAGTAAAGCCAGTTGCAGTTTTCACTGACATCCTGTATGCCCAAAGTGCAGGATATAGCATAATATTCCAGTTGGATCTAGCTTTATCAATTGTCCTTTGAAGAATTGTCTTCAAAGATTTATTCACGGCTTCCACTTGCCCATTGGCTTGAGGATAATATGGAGATGAATGCTCCTGCCGGAAACCCAATTTGAGAGCCAACTCAGCCATCATACTATTCTGAAAGTGACTGCCATGGTCAGTGACAATCTCTCTAGGAATACCGAAACGAGCGATAACTTGGTTGAAAAGGAACAAAGCTGCAGTCTCACCATCGTTCCCAAAAGTAGGCATAGCCTCGACCCACTTCGTAAAGTAGTCTACCGCTACGATAATGTACTTGTGACCTTTTGCCGAAGGCGGGTTACAAGTAGTATAATCCATACCCCACTTTGTAAAGGGTCCGACAGTAACGACTGGAAAAAGCGGAGCTGGATGAGCGCGCATTTTTTGAGTATACACTTGACAAGGATGACACTTCTTGACCGATTCAATACAGTCTTTGAAAATCGAGGGCCAGAAGTAGCCAGCACGCAAAATATTTTGGGCTGTAGCAAGCCCTGATAAATGACCCCCACAAGCTCCACCGTGAGAATCATTGAGCACAGCCTCAGCTTCTTCGAAAGTTAAGCAACGTCTTAGGATTGAATCAACCCCTCGACGGTACAAAGCATCACCAATAATCAAATAATTCTTGGCCAAGTGACGCAGTTTACGACGCTCATCTTTCGAAAAAGTAGAGGGAAACTTCACAGTCTGGAGATACACAATGATATCCCCGTACCAAGGATCCTGTGGAGAGATAAGAAACAAGTGTTCGTCCGGAAAGGACTCATCATAGATCATCTCTTCTCCATAGGGCAACTCGGAGATCAATTCCACAAAAACTAATGACTTCTTGGATTTGGCAGACATGAACTCGAGATCAAATTCCTGTAAAATCACAATCCATCTATTATATTTGCCCCCAATCACTCGCCTGCTGAGGACAAACTGAAATGGATTGGCAGCTGCCAAGACATAAATTTTGCGAAGAATAATGTAATGCCGGAGTCGCTGCACAGCATGAACTGCTGCTAAGGCTAATTTTTCAATCGGAGTGTATCGAAGTTCAGGTCCTACCAGTCCTCGACTACGGTAGTAAATAACATGCTCAGCAAGAGCATCATCTTCCTGAACCAGAACCATACCGATGGTAGATTTTGTTGTTGCCAGATACAAAAGAAAATCTCTGCTATAATCAGGTGGACTCAGTAAAGGAGTGGAGGTCAATGCTTTTTTCAAAGCATCGAATGAGCGTTGAGCGTAGTCGTCCCAAAGAAAAGGAACTCCTTTCTTCAACAGTCTCATATATCCCTTTGTAATCTCAGCATAATTGATGATAAACCTATGAAGAAAATTAGACTTTCCTTGGAGACTTTGAAGCTGACAGATGGAAGACGGGGGAGGCAACCGAAGTATTGCCTCAACCTTGAAGGGATCTAGCCTTATCCCTTCCCTAGACACAATGAATCCCAATAGCCGACCGGATGTAACCGCGAAAACGCACTTGTTCAAATTCAATCGAATTTTATAAAAACGACATCTTTCAAATATTTGCTGGAGGTGACCAGGATGATCCATCCTCTTTCGAGAATGAACAGCTAGATCATCTAAGTATGCCTCGATAATCTTTCTGATGTCGTGGAAGGTGTAAGACATGGCCCGTTGAAAGGTAGCCCTAGCATTTTTAAGACCAAAAGGCATCTTCTTGTATGAAAACGTACCCCAGGGACAAATAAATGCAGTCTTATGTTGATCTTCAGGACGGATAGTAATTTGATTATATCCGGAAAAACCGTCCATGAAGGAGAAAATCTCATTACCGGCACACTCGTCAATGATCTGATCGATGAATGGTGTGGGGTAATTGTCTTTAGGACATGCCTTATTTAGGTCTCTGAAATCGATGCACACTCAAATCGTTCCTTGCTTTTTATCAACGGGAACGGGGTTTGAAACCCATTCAGTCAGAGGAACAGGGAAAATGAATCCCGCCTTAAGCAGCTTTTCAACTTCAGCTTTGATAGCTGCTGCCTTCCTAGGATTGACCGGACGAAGTTTTTGCCTCACCGGCTTAGCGTTTTCATACGCCTTGATCTCATGCTGGACAATAGATGGGTCTATGCCAGGCATTTCCTCATAAGACCAAGCAAATACATCCCTATACTCTTTGAAGAGCTCGGTATAAATTTGAACCTCTTCACGGGAACATTCAGCTCCAATGAAGACATTCTCGATAATATTGGGATCACTGGAAATGTTCACCGAGATAGTAGGAGAGATCACAACCATGTTCCCTTCAGCATAAACCTGTGTTGGTGCCAAAGGGTTCAAGACTGGGTGAACAGGACCAGGAGACTGAGGACTTGGAAAACTAGTTTCAACTTCGCTTAAGTCAGGTAGGAAGTAAGACCGATGATGCAAATCATCCCACGGTCTATCTATACCAGTCATGGCTTCCAGGATTGCCTCTTCAGATGGAAGAGTAGTATCAAGGCAATCCTGGGCCGAAGAAGAACTAAGCGTCCAAGCCGGAGCCACATCACCATCCAACTCTTCCGGTGAAAGAGGAGCTGGGATGGATTCTGCAGTGTCAACAATAGACTGATATGCAATCTCAGCTGCAGAAATCGGAAATGCCATTCCACCCACTTGACCTTCCGCCAATGTGGCCATAGGGGAAGGTAAGGTCCAAGGGTCCGAAAAATAATGAGTTCGAAAGAACTCTCTTCGAAGGGGAGCCTTGGAGGATGAAATAGCATTAATATGCACCGTAGGAGGAGGAAGATCGAAAGTACCCATCAAGGAAGAATACATTCCAACTCCTAAATTCTCAATAGGCGCCGTAGTATTATCCAACTTAGGAACAGATGAGTCAGAAGACGCATTCGGGTCTATCTGAGGACAGTCCAGTTGATCCACTGTAACAATCCTCCCTTCGTGGGGGAAACATACAATTCGAAATAATGAGGATGCAATGGCATCCATCTCATAAATCCAATTCCTCCCCAACAGAAGGTTGTAGTCCAAGGCCGCATCCACTACCTCAACCTCTATATTGACAGTCTTGCCCCCAACACAGATGGGCAAAGCTGGGACAATACCATGGGGTCTGTGAGAATGACCATCGAACGCAGTAAGAACAGTGCTAGATGGAACAGCTTTGGGAGATCCAAGTGTCTTCCAGCATGCGAGAGACATCACGCATGTAGAAGCACCCTCATCAACAACCGTTCGAAAGATATTGCACTTCCGATACGACGATTTAATATGAAAAGCCATGTGATGAGGAGGTCTCTTCTTAAAATTAGTCATATCAAAAGTAATCAGAAGAGAATTTTTTGGATCAATAGCCCCAATGGCAGTGAGCAAAGCACTGCGCTGAGCCGGACAAGACTGGAGTACCTCTAAAGCTGACATAGCACAAGGAATTTGCGCCAGATCTTCTACAATTGAGTAGTTCTGGGCAGCCCTTGCATTTGGATTAATCGTTGACTGCTTAGAAGATGCTTTTGGCATCCGAGGCATAGACTCAACAGTAGGCTTCGTAATGTGAAGCGGCTCAGTAGCATCAGGAACTTCCTTATCTTTCGAAGACTCTTCTCCGCCATAATCACAGGATCTCGTAGCGATATCCGCGTGAGCACTCATGATAAAAATGTTCGATGGGATTTCCCCTTCCTGGGTGCCCCCAAAGGAAGCCCCAGGATTTTGGTTCGCGCCAACAACTAATTGCTGCCCTTGGGGAAAAGGGTTTGTTAACACAACCTGGGAACTAGAAGAACCCTGCTGAGCTAACAAGCGCTGAGCATCCTGAATTTTAGGGCAAAGGTGTGTGAGATGGTTTCCAGCATAGAGCTTGCATGGAAACTTCACTTTCTTTTTCTCCTTTTGACCCTCACCAACACGCTCGTTGGTTTTATTTGCATTGCCCTTCCCGTTCTTGCCCTTCTTCTTGTTATTTCGTCCCTTCTTCTTCCCATCATATTGTTGATTTCCTTTGGGGTCAGAAGCTTGGACAACATTTATGGACAAATACTGGGAAGGTGATGAATCAGCAGGCACAGCCTGACCGGAAGGAGCAGATTGTAAAGACAACTGCTGCAGTTGAGAAAGCAGGCTGGCTGCACCACTATTGACCGATCCGACAAGCCCATCACCATGCGGACCAGGTTTAGTTTTCGACAAATCAAATATGGAGCGAGGAGCATTGGGAAAATACTTATAAAGTACCCCAGACTGAGAATAGATCAGTTCTAGCTGCTGGGCCCTAAAAATGGCCTGCTCCTCAGAAAATACCCCAGATAGGGATACATCTTTTGAAATATCTGACTGCAAAGATTTCAAAAACCACTCGAGAAGGAATTCACCTGAAATATGAGCTTTGATAAGCCTCTTCCTTCTCCTCCATTCCTGAATGTGATCAGAAATGTGTGTTGCCTCATCCTGCTTAAAATTAGCCAGGAGTTCAGTCCCAGCCTCATATCTGACAGGCAACTGAAAATGGTTTAGAAATGTGACAGCCAGTTCTCCAAATGTAGAAAAACTGCCCCCAGTGAGCTCGATATACCATTTGGTAGCATTTCCAGTTAGGGTGCGTTGAAATAATCTCAACCTAATCGAATCATCGATCAGGGAGTTCGAAGAGCACCATAAGTGGAAAGTGGTGATGTGGTCCACCGGATCCTCTCCATTCTTACCTTCAAACTTTGGAATGTCCGAAGGAAGTTTGGTCGGGACCGGAGGCCACCCCGGACTATAACGAATCGGGTAATTAGTCGGCCTGACCAGATCGCCGTCTAATGTTGCCGGAAAAGTGTCAAGGCGGAACTCGGGTTGATCAACGAATGGGATGGAATCCCACAGTGCCGAAAAGAATAGCACGGATTTGATGAGGCACCGAGGTTGCCAAGGGATTCGTAGAAAACGGATAAGAGCCTCCTCCCCCGCCGAGTTACCCACGCCCTGGGGCAGGTTTCCACTCGCTGAAGTGATGAAAAGCCCACGATAGGGGTTCAGGGCATTAAGAAAAGAGGAGAAAAGGTCTGATAAGCACTCGATGAAGGGAAAGAAGCATTCCCTTGATGACCTGCGTAAAACTGATTCCCTGCCCCCGCTGTAGTAAAGACAGGATTCCATCCCGTAAAAGTAGTCGAACTTTGCCCCCGAGACCAAGGGTTGAAACTCTGGGTCTGGGACGTAAACGGAAACGACCCTAAAGAAGGATTGGAACTGGGAATGTGTCCAGTCCCAAAGGGGAAACCCTGAAACGAGGCTGATCCACTAGCCATGTTAGACATGGGCGTAGATCCAGCTGAAGCAGCAGAAAAGGTAAAAGAGGGACTTCCACTAATGGACATCCCTGAACAAAAGGGACCAGAATGGGAAGCATGTGCTTGGGTGAACCCAGAGCCAAACACAGTAGCACTAGAAGCAATCGAAGATGAAGCAATAGTGCCCCCTGCTTCAACAGAAGCAGGAGTCTGAATGCCTGCAGCACTCGCCTGCAGCACTCACGGTAGAAGCCGTGTTCCTAGTCGTGGCCATCGAAAGATAAGAATGATACGGAAGATCTCCTGGTCTCTCTGACTCAGGTCCGATGTATTGAACAACAAACGGATAATCAGGAGGAAGAGGAGATGGACCTGTAGCAGGAGGCTCAGGTACGTCTTCGATTTGAAAATCTTCTTCCTGAGGAAACAAAACTCGCGAGGTGAGCGGAACGCTCCTCTCGGGACCGACACCAGAATCAGCTATGAAACCTTCAGACCTTTGTGGAGGATCTCTCTCCACTACGTCAGATGCCATAGGGTGGTAACCACCTGGTAAGTCACTCCTACGCCTTCTCGAAGAAGGCTCTGGACTCTCGGGAGATAACCCCTGGATTCTCCTCGAACGACGAGGCGCTTGATCAGCCACTTTTATAAATTTTATAAATTAGACTCAAAAAAGTGAAAAGCTAGGCAAGCTAGGAGCAAAGAGCACTCACTAAAATAAAAATCCCTGAGATAAGGTCAAGCAAACAACCTCCAACTATTTCCGCTCCGGGTGATGAGGACCGGACACCAAAATACAAGAAAGTGAAATATAGGACCTCCCGAAAGCAGTCTGGGATGATTAGGGCCCAGAACAACTAGCGAAGGTATCAGAAACAGTTACGCCGACCTCCTAACGACAGCCTTTGCCGGCTCAAGCACCCAAGCTTCACAAGGGCACCCCCCAGAAGTACTGCTGAAAGTGATGCGACGTCTGCCTCAGGTACCATGGGTATTCCCCCCCGCAGTCACCTGTGTGGAACCTAGGAGTGGCAACTATGGGCACCAATCCGTATCAGAAGCTAGACGGAACGGTCTTGAGGTCAGATTCAACTAATCGGAGGGGGGGTATCCCTTTTCTCAAGCTTCACTTCCCCTCGCGCTTGACTGTCGGATGAGAGCTTTCCCGGTCCACCTAACGGAGTTGGATTTTTCTCAATTAATCAACTTCTATGTTTGTTTGAGCAGCCTTGGAGAGTTAACTCTCCACTCACCTATTCCAAGGCCCTACAACCTAGCTAGTTGGTGATTGACACTTAGAAAACTTGCTAGTTGATTTTAGATTAAATCGCTTATTTTAATGGCTGTTATGTTAAGTCACAAGGATATGGAGATGAAACTTATGGTGTTTTGACGCAAAAGAAATTAATAAAAACTTAACTACATGCAAATGCAGTTCTTTGTCTTTCGATGAAGAGCAATCTCTATACAGGTTCTACGAGACTAAAAATTGTATTTTTTTCTTTTCAAATAGCAAACTCACACTCACAAAAACTATGAAATTGACTAAATGATTTAAATGCACCTAATGCAAATCACTACAAGCATGCAAATCCTAAGATGCAAATCTCCTGAAGCAGAGTGACATTTCCCAAAAAGTCCTTCATTTTTAACTCTTCTTTGGTTGCCCAGCAAGTTAGTTCTCAAAATCAAGAACTCTTAAAATGAAGACACCAAGAACACTTAAAAACAAGAAGAAGAAATCAATGACAACTCCTCCTCAAAATCAAGCGAAAAACTAAAAGCAAGAAACCTCACAAAACTTCAAAAGTTGTAGCAAACGAAAATGAAAATGCAATAACAAAAGAAAATAACAAGTGAAAATGTTTTTTAAGCCTTTGAAATGCAAAAACAAAAAGTAAAGCAAATATTTTCTGAGCTTTTTAGTTTTATAGAAAAAGAGGTCGAAAAGACCAAGCACAACTATCAAAATCCAAACCAAACAAGACTGAATTACAAGCACAAACTTCAACAATGCTCCCAAACCTTATAAGGCTAACTCGTATCAAGATCAATAAGAGCAAAAGCAGACCAGAAAACTCAGCCACTCAGCCTAGACAAATAGTGCAAACTCGTCGCAAAAAAAAACTCCAAAGAAGCTAGAAAAGCTCTTCAAAAGTTGCAACAAAACCTAGCCTATGGAACTCAAGAAAACCAATCAAAAACGAAGCAAAAATCGCAATGTGAAGCACAACACAAAGATAGGAGCGAGTAAGTGAGCAAAAGCTCTCTGTTCTGATAAAGCAGAACAGCCAAGAATGCTCAGAAAGAAATCTTGGAACTCAATCCAGAAGTGCCAGCACTAGAAACAACACTTTGCCAAAAAGACTAGTTTTCAATCAAACGAAAGAGAGAAAAGACAAGAAACCACTTCCTTCACAATCCAGAGAGTACAGAGACACTGTAGGAATAGGTCTCCACAGCCAGAAAGGACCAAAAAGTCAAGTAACCTAAAAATTCAAAATCTGCCTAGGTATACGCTACTTCACAGTTATGCAACCAGCGTGCATACGCGTCTGTGCTAAGGGAAACTCGCATATACGCGGGTCCCTTTAGAAAAAATTGCGTGTATACGCGACTGTGTGCAGAAAAAAGCACGTATGCAGATGTAAATAATGAAAAAAACAAAAAGGACAAGCCTGGAAAAGAAACCAGGACTTCAGACTGACTGTAAAAAAGTAAACTGGACTGCAAATGAAAGTTAAAACTGTTGGAATCCTACCAAACAGCTGAAACCACCCAACAGGAGAATCACAAGAATGTGATCCCCAGCGGAGTCGCCAGTTCTATTTCGGGGAATATCACCCTAGAGGTTGTTTGGGTTACAACCTCCACAGAGCAGGGGCATGCTACTTAATAAGGACTCACACAACCATGCACGTTCAGAAAAACTAAATAGAGTAGAATGAGAAAGTTACCCGTAGGTCCTACAGTTGAAGCAGATCCCGTGGGGTCCAAACCCCCAGCAACCATCCTTCCTTCTCAACCTGAAAGACAAGAAGAAACAAGCACGAAGAACTGGTTGTACAGTATATATCTACTCTAAATGTTAGTGAGATTCATATAAAACATTAAATAAATCATAATGAATGCTTGTATAACAAATATTATCATACATATAAGCATACACTAACATGTATATTTCGGGAACAGCATGGTACTTCTGTATTATAAATAGAATGTACAAAAGTAACGAGTGGAGAGATCACCTAAATCCTCCCACGGCCTTCGAGCAGACCGTCGTCCGGATCCGTCCAGCCCTTGCCTCGCTAAGACTCCTTCCAAACTGGTGCATACAAGATGAAATATAGGGAGATGAGCATCTCAAGGAAACAAGGGTTTCCTATAATGAACTGGGAAAGTGCAGGAGGCACGGGGAATTAGACTTGGATAGGGAATACCAACGGAGTATAATATCAATAATTCTCTCTCTCCCTTAGGCCATACACATGAGGGGTTTTTATATTCCCTCCAATTAGTTTCAACAGTTGGAAACAGTTGGCCACATGCTGGGGTGGTTGAACTACCTGAGTAACCATCAACCCAGCCCGAAAATAGGGAATTTTTATATATTTTGTAATAATTTTAATGGCATACGCGGAAAAGTGCAGCTGGACTCGCGTATACACGCGAAAAAGTACGGGCATAGTCACGTATGGGGATTTTTACACTGTTTTTAAGTGAATTTGTCCAAGTTTGTAGGAATGGGTGCCCAAAACCATCAAAGCAATCATGAATCATGTGAAGGTGAGAAATGATGCTATAATAGGGAGATAAGCAAGCAGGTGTACAAAAAAGAAGGACTCTTGTGGGATATTCTAGCTATCTGGAATTTCTATCCACTATTGAGCCACACAATGTCAATCAAGCAAGCAAAGATGAATTTTGGATTCAAGCCATGAATGAAGAGCTTGATCAAATTGAAAAGAATCACACTGTGGAATTAGTACCAAGACCTCATGACAAAAACGTCATTGGTACTAAATGGATATTCAAAAATAAGTTAAATGAGAATGGGGATGTCATAAGAAATAAAGCTAGACTTGTTTGCAAGGGATATACTCAACAAGAAGGTATAGACTTTGAAGAAACTTTTGCTCCAGTTGCTAGACTTGAAACCATAAGAATGTTTCTTGCTTTTTCAAGCTTCCAACAAATCAAAGTGTATCAAATGGATGTTAAATCTGTTTTCCTCAATGGTGACCTAGAAGAAGAGGTTTATATAGAACAACCAGAAGGATTCATTTTGGGAAATGATGAAAAACTTGTTTGTAAACTTAAAAAGGCTCTATATGGTCTCAAACAAGCTCCAAGGGCATGGTATTATCGTCTTGACAAATATCCTCATCAACAAGGATTTTCAAAGGGGTCTACTGATAGAAACTTATACACAAAAACTGAAAATGATAAACTTTTGATTGTGGTTGTATATGTTGATGATATCATCTTTGGAAGTAATGAAGAGTCTATGAGTCAGAAATTTTCTTCTGTTATGCAGCAAGAATTTGAAATGTCTTTACTTGGGGAACTAACATTCTTTCTTGGCTTGCAAGTGCAACAAGCAACAGATGGCATATTCTTATCACAAACAAAATATCTTAAGCAAATTCTGAAGAAGTATGGTATGGAAGAGTGCAAACCTGTAAGTACACCAATGGTAACCAGATGTAATCTCAGTTCTCATGATGATTCTCCCACAGTGAATCAACCAAAATACAGATCTATGATAGGAAGTCTACTTTATCTCACTGGGACTAGACCAGACATTATGCATGTAGTTGGTATTGTTGGACGATTCCAAGCTAATCCAAAAGAGTCTCATCTTCAGGAAGTCAAAATAATATTCAAATATCTACAAGGAACTCAAGAATTTGGACTATGGTATCCAAAGAATGCTGATCTCACTCTTCATGCTTACACTAATGCAGATTGGGCTGGAAATGTTGATGATCGAAAAAGCACTAGTGGTGGTGCATTCTATATGGGGCCCCGGTTAGTATCTTGGTTCAAAAAGAAGAAAAATTCTATTGCCTTATCTACAACAGAAGCAGAATATGTGGATGTCGCGTCTTGTTGCACTCAACTCCTTTGGATGATGCAAACCTTACAATATTTCAAATCAAATGTACACCTCCTATATCCATTATGTGTGATAATACAAGCGCCATCAGTATCTCAAAGAATCATGTTATGCATTCCAAGACCAAGCACATTCCCATCAAGTATCACTTCTTACGAGAAAAAGTGCTTGAACAAAAGGTGAAATTGGTGTATGTTCCCTCCAAAGAACAAGTTGCTGATATATTTACCAAACCTCTGCCCAAGGAAGCGTTTGAATATCTCAGACAGAAGCTGGGAGTAGTCTCTGTTGTGCAGAAAATCAGAACTGCTTAATTTCAGAAGATTAAATTGAATACACGGATTTCATGAAAGACAGTCGCGTATATATGTGAGTTCATACAAAGGAAACCGCGTATAGGTGGTTGCTGACAATTTTTCTGGGTCAGCATTTCTTCAGCACAAGCTGTGGTGCTGTTTGGTTTCTCTGATGCTAGTTGGTGTCTCTGGTGGTGTTTCAGCTCTTATATTTCTGGTTCATTCTCTGTTATTGGGTGAAGATGCCTTGATGTTTTTGCTGTTGAAAGTGTTCAGGATGCACAAGCTAAGGGGGAGAAGAAGGAGTAAAACTGTTGTACAGGTTCAGGGGGAGCATTAGCCTTGCTGAGTATAATGCACTGTTGGCATTATAATGATTCTGAAATATGATCTCTTTTTTGACGTCCTTTTGGTATTTGTTACAAAAGGTCATATTTTTAATTGGTTGAAAAGGTCATGTTGAGACCCATGATGTGCATTTGTAATATTCAGTCATGTAAGGACTTGTTCAAATTTGTAAACCCACTTGGTTGGGTAGTTGAGTCAAAATGTGTAAACCCACTTGGTTGGGTATTTGAGTCTCGTATGTAAATCCACTTGGTTGGATATTTGATGTAAGTATGAGTCCTTGGTGATAGGAAGGTCATAGAGTCATGTACTTCATTGAAAAATATGTTTGAAGATTCAACATGAACTCAGGGGGAGCATGGTAACTTCAGTACTCATCAGATCTACAACGCTCTTCTATCTACATGAGGAGAAAACAACCATTGTGTTGGTTTTGATCCGCCCTTTACCCTTGATGTCAAAGGGAGAGAGTGACATGGTGTTTGAATAGGGGAGAATATATTTTTGCTTAATGTATCTATCTGTTGTGGTGATCAAACACCATCGTGGTTGCCATCAAGTCCAAAGGGGGAGATTGTTAGCAATATGATGCAGAGTGTTGTCCTTGATGGCAACCCACTTGATGAAGATGATGGAAACCTAATTAATGAAGTTGTTCTTGATGTTTGATGAGTTTATTAATGATGCAAATCTGATGTTCTACAAGTAGCTCAGAAGTACCAGAGAAAGAAATATTAGAAAGGGCCAGAACAATGATGAAAAGTGTGTGACACAAAGCATACGCAGGTTTGTTTAAGAGAAGTAGCGCATGCACGCGGAAAAGTACGTGCCAAGTCGCATATGCCAAATTGCACTCTAAAAGAATAAAACTAGGGGTTACTACCATAGTATTGACCCATTGTATTGAGCGCTGGATTGTCTATGTGATCCCGTCCAGGAATACCATCGGAAGTTGTGTGGTTTTGGCTCATGGTATTGTCAAAGGCTAGATTTATTTAAGGAGAAGAAATTCATTGTGCAATGGGGGTGCATGAGTCTGGGTTTGAATGAATACTTCCCTCTGAAATATATCTGAATGAAAGGGTAACAGTTCATCAATAGATCTGAATCTATGATGCACCTGTGAATATGATGAAGGTTCAAGATCACTAAATTCAGAAATGATGAATCTCTAGGAAGATCTGAAAATAAGTGTTGAAGACCTGGTGAAAATCTGATAAATAAATTGAAGAAATATGGGTAAGTTAATAGATCTGGTCTGTTCTGTAAAGTTTATCTTTTATAGATCTATACACAGGTTCGTCTCATGAAAAGCGTGTGTATACGCAGATCCGATTAAAGAAAGGAGCGTATGCGCAGTTAGTGCTTTCTTAAAAATGCACAGATGTATACGCGGGTTAGTCTCATAAAAAGTGCGTATGTACGCGGTTCAGATTAAGAAAAAGCGCGTATGGTATCTAAAATTATTGTTTCTCAAGGTTGAATGTGTTTCTGGATATTTTTTCTGAAGTCTGGGTTATCTCTGATATTATGTTTACAGTGATCTCACTGTTCTGTTTGAAGTATTGGGCAAAATATGTTTGTTCATAAGTGAAGGGTTGTATTGAAGCTGTCTGATCCAGTTTGAAAATTGATGAAACGTGGTCTGCAGTGGTGCTGAAGGTTGAAGCCTTCAGTCAGGGGGTTGCAGCTCCCTTCTAGGTGAGGCTGGTAAACGAGAGCAGGGGGTCATAGCTCCCTTCCAGGTGAGGCTGGTAAACAAGAGAAGGGGGTCGTAGCTCCCTTCCATGAGAGGCTGGTAAATGAGAGA
This sequence comes from Pinus albicaulis, assembly GCA_034641835.2. NCBI lineage: Eukaryota > Viridiplantae > Streptophyta > Pinopsida > Pinales > Pinaceae > Pinus > Pinus albicaulis. The sequence continues at coordinate 110,885 of JAXQQM020081336.1, forward strand.
AGGTTGTAGCCTTCTGCAGGTGGGTGCCTGTGTACTGGTATGAGTCTGTGCCAGTACATTGTTGTAATATTTTTTCTCTATAATAAAATATTGAAGGTTGAGACAACGGCAGCAGTGGTTTTCTCTCGACTTGGGTTTCCACCTAAAATCTTGGTGTTTATGTGTGTTGCTTATGTGTGATGGTTTATTCTATTATTACTACACATGCTTACTGTTAACTAAACATCTGATGAATGAATGATGCATAGACCTAAGTAAAGAAATAAATGCATAACAAGATCTCTGTGTATACGCGAGTTTTGTGAAGGATATCCATGTGTATACGCGAGTTGGCTTCAGCTAAGTAGCGTATGGGTTTTAGTGAATGGAAAAGTAAACTTTTTTGAGTAAGTCCTAAATACTGATTCACCCCCCCCCCCTCTCAGTATTTTTCCCAACATCTGGTGTCTCTGTCTGAAACAATACTTTTGGGCAACCCATGCAATCTAACAACTTCCTTGAAAAACAAGTTAGCAACATGAGTGGCATCACTGGTATTATAGCATGGAATAAAATGTGTCATTTTGGAGAATCTATCCACTACAAAAAAGACTACCTGATTCCCTCTCTGAGTCTTGGGCAATCCTAGAACAAAATCCATACTCACCATGTCCCAAGGCCTCTCTGGAATAGGCAAGGGAGTGTACAATCCTGCATTCTGGCTCCTTCCTTTAGCATACTGACAGATTTTGCAATTCTTCACAAAATTGTCCACTTCTACTCTCATCCTAGGCCAGTAATAGAAGTGACTCAGCTGCTCATAAGTCTTATCAGTACCAAAGTGTCCAACAAGTCCACCACTATGCTTTTCTTTGATCAAATTTTCTCTCATGGAACATCTTGGTACACACAGTTGGCTTCTTCTGAATAAAAATTCCTCCTGCAGGAAATAATCCAGCCACTGGCTTCTATCTGTTAAAACATGGTTACTACATGCTTCAAATGCTTCCTTAAAATCTGAATCTATTTTATACAATTCTTTGAGAAAATCAAATACTACAACTTCAAAATGAGTTTCTGGAACAAGCAAATGCCTCCTACTCAAAGCATCAGCTACTTTATTGGCTTGGCCACTTATATGTTTCAAAACAAAATTGAAACCTTGGAGATACTCAACCCATTTAGCGTGCTTATGTTTCAACTTGGGGCTGTTTTACAATATACTGCAAAGCATGATTGTCAGAATATAATACAAATTCCCTGGACATCAAATAATGTCTCCACTTCTTCAGTTCCTGAACAATTTCATAGAATTCCTTCTCATAAGAGGAATACTTTTTCCTAGTGTCATTCAGCTTCTCACAGAAATATGCTACAGGTCTATCATCCTGACTCAACACAGCTCCAATGGCCTACCCACTGGCATCACATTTTACTTGAAATGGTTTAGTAAAATCAGGCAGAATCAAAACCGGCTTCTCTGTTATCTTTTGCTTCAAAAATTTAAAGTTACTCTCTGCTTCAACATTCCACTTAAATGGCTGTTTTCTCTTTTTTATTGTCTCAATGATGGGTGCATTAATCTTACTGAAGCTTCTTATAAACTTCCTGTAAAAACTAGCAAGTCCATGGAAACTCCTTACCTCAAAAACATTCCTGGGTGAAGGCCACTCCACAATTGCCTTAACCATTTCTGGTTCCATCTTCAATCCTTCTGCAGAAACAAAAAATCCCAAATACACCAACTCCTCCTTCATGAATGAGAATTTCTTCAAATTTATCAACAGTTTCTCTTGGTGCAGCTTCTTCAAGACATGATTAAGATGCCTTAAATGTTCTTCTTTAGTTCTGCTGAAAACTAATATATCATCCAAATATACTATCACAAATTTACCAATGAATTCTTTCAATACTTCATTCATAAGTCTCATAAAAGTGTTAGGTGCATTTGAAAACCCAAAAGGAATTACCATCCATTCATATAATCCTTCATTTGTTTTAAAGGCAAATTTCCACTCATCACCCTCTCTTATTCTAATCTGATGGTATCCACTCTTTAAATCTATCTTTGAGAAATATTTAGCACCACTCAAACAATCCATTAAATCCTTAATTCTGGGTGAATGGAATCTGTACCTGATTGTTATCTTATTGATTTCTCTGGAATCAGTACACATCCTCCAGCCTCCATCTCTCTTTGGGCTCAATACTGATGGTACTGCCCATAGACTCAAAATTTCCCTAATTAGCCCCTTGTCCACCAATTCCTGTACTTGTCTCTTGATTTCCTCATTCTCCTTGGGAGTCATTCTGTAGGCTTCCTTATATCTGATGGCTGATATTTCTCACAGGTGGCAGCTCATTAGGTAGTTCATCCACAACTATGTCACAGTAATTGTCTAACATCTCTTGGATTTCTATTGGAAAATCAGAAATCTTTGTAGAAGTAAGAACTACCTTAGGTTTGCAAACTAAAGAAAATCTTACCTCTTCTTCTTCTATCTGTTGTAGATATTCCTTCCCGCTCAACAAAAAGGTCTTCAGATCAATCACTCTGCTGGATGGCTCTCCTTCTTCCATGGGTATCAATGTATGATGTACCCCATCTTTGAAGAACTTGTAAGTGTTCTTCTTGCCATCATGCACTGGTACTCTGTCAAACTGCCAAGGTCTACCCATCAGTATATGACACACATCCATGGGCATTACATCACACAGGACCTTATCTTTGTATTTTCCCATTTGTAGCTCTATCTCACATTGTTCTTTTACAACCAGCTGGTGCCCTTTGTGTAGCCAGGACACCCTGTAGGGAGTTGGGTGCTCCTTTGTCTTCAAATTCAAATTTTCTATTACCTCTGTTAGGGTCCTGTGATTTGGCTGATTGGCAAGACAAATGACAGTGTAACATCAAACCAAGCTTTGGAGCCTAAGGACCTAGCCTTCCTAGACTCAGAGAGGGCTCTCTCTATTATATGTAAAGATATCGGTGTGTTCACTTATGGTGTTCTGATATTAGGCTAGTTATGAAGTAAGTTTTGGTTTTTTGGTTTTTTATGTTGTGAGGGATGAAACTGATCAAAAATGTAAGATAGGTAAAAATATGTCAGATCAACTGGGCTATGGGGTCAAAAAGGTCAAGGAAGCTATCAGATGATGATACAAGGCTGCAGTAGGGCCGATTTGATTCAAGGTAGAAAGGATCTTTGGGAAAAATGGAGTAAATGGACATTAAGTTTGTGAAAGACGAAGGATTTCAAGCATAAATAGTTTTATAGCAGACATAAGCATGGTATGGCAAGCCATTAATCATGAAAAATGTAACTACAAGCTAAATAATACATAGAAATAAACATTCAAGCCATGCATAGAAGTATAAGACCCTCTAACTTTGGGAAATGGCTATCAGACTTTGGGGAAAAACACATAAGACGGACTAACAACTCAAAATACTATGCCGGAACGCATAAACACAGTCTTTAAGTTATTGGGCACTTTGACAAACAAGTTTTCATAGTTTTAGGCAAAGGGCTAGATCGGGACTAGGCCTCCTTGGTTCAAAAAAAATGGTAATCTAATCAGTCAAAGAGATAGTTTCATGGATTGGACTATGGACAACCATAGGTAAGCAGGGCACACCATACATCCTACTTAACATGCATAGAACTATGAATGAAACTAGCAACAATGTCCTTAAGTTATTAAAGAGCAGTTAAGAATTCTTTAATATGACTAAGGAGGAAGAAAACATGAAAGCTATGAAGATTCAGGAAATTTGAGGTGCCTCCATGGGCATATCTCAAATTTATTCTCTACTTATCTATAGCAAGCAAGAAACATGTATCATGAATGAAAACTAGAAGACAACAACAAAGCAAGAGACACTATACCATTCTACCAAGTCATGGAATCTATCAACAATCCTTCTTCATTCATCCAAGAACATCCAAGAGTCAATCCAAAAGCATAACACAAGTATTTCCTTCAAAGCTCATATGACCAATATATTTCTTCTCTTCTCAAGTTCAGCCTTGTTTACAATGAGAGCTTGTGGAATAAATAGGCTCAAGTGAGGAAAACCTCATGGTTCAACTTGCATCCTCATTGGCCTAATCAAAATATATAAACTTTCCCTTGAGGCTTTGCAAAGCCCAAGGCACAAAAATATCTCATAAAATATCTAAAAAATGCTAAAAAAGGGAATTTAATTGACTTTGCATAATTTTTCATGTGCAAAAATAGCTAAACGCACATTTGGAAAAAGCAGATTTTAGAGGTTCAAAAATTACAAAAATATTTCAATTTTACATCAGAAAAAGGTCCCCTAACTTGCCGGAAACATTTGGCAGCCTTCCTGATGTCAAAATGAGGCCCATGATAGCTCGTTGGAAAGCTCTGAGTGTCTATTTTCCGGTGAAACTTAAATTTATTCAAGCCGATGTCCAGAAGTTCTCCAAATCTGCACCTGTGTGTAAAAAGCCAGAAAATAACAGTTTGCTGATAGACCGGGCAGAGTGTGCAAAATGCGAGCCTTTTTTCGCTATTTTGAAGGGGAAAATGATCTCCAAATGCTCTGAAAATCGCTGAGGACATGCTCATGAAATTATGGCATCTGATGATACCATTCTCCTCCCTTGATGAATCCTCAAAATGAAATGGCGAATTTATGAGTTTTTGATCAAAAACTCAAAAATGCCAAGAAACCAAAAGTTGTCAAAATGGGCCCAAAATTGGTGTGCATGACCCTCAAGGGTCCTTAGCAACATGTTCCGAAGCTGAAGCCAAAATGTCGAGTGCTGATGTGCCTTTCCTCTCTTTCCGTGCCGGGCGCTTCCTGGGTTAGATGCACTCTTGAAAAACCAAACTGCCTCACTGTCTTTGAAATGTCTTCTTAAGCTAAACTCTGTCAACCCACTGTTTTGATAAGGAAACAATGTCCTTGGATGCTTGTGCAAAATTTTCTCTCTCTATACAAAACCCTGCTTCTTGAAAAAGTGGACTTCCCACCTTGCTCTGTGCTGTTTGGAGCTCAACAATCTATTTTGTACCTTTGGCTAATGGTAAAATTTTCAACTTCACAATCCTGCCTTTGTCTAGTAAGCCAATCAATCAACAAGGCTCATATCATATACAGCCACCTTTAGTGCAGACACAGTCAATTTTACTGTTTTATAGAACAAAGGTGACAAAATGTTTCAAAGGTTTTCAAGAAAAACTGTAGGAGTTTTATCCTTTCAACAACCAAAGCTCTCTTTTCAATATAGAATCCTTGTCCTTCTAGAAAATCACCTTTTCAACCATCTGAATATCAACTTACAGTGAGCTTGAAGAACAGAAAAGGCAGTCAAAGTATACATAGTGAACAACTGTCTTTTTCTGTGGTTGATAGGGGTAACCTGCTTTTTTATGTTTTGAAGATATAGGATATCTTTGTTCTTTGATTAGGAAGGTGAACACACACAATTTTATCAACTGTGGCTTTTGTTCAACATATTCTCTTTTCCCTGTAGGCACCTTTATCATCATATCAAACACTCTAGCACAACTTTAAATAACGGATATTTACACAACAAAGCATTGTTTTTCATGTATGGTGATGTAGCAGTTTAAAAGTGGATAAGTTCCCTTTTGATCGAACCTTAACCCTTATATGCAGCTCAAAAGATATATGATGACATAAAAACTTAGTCAAACTCAACAATCTGCCTTATTTAACTCTTTCATTCTTTGCATTTATTCGAATCATATACCATCAGTCAAAGTCATTATTTATAAGAGAGGTTAACAGGGCTTGTTTTGTTTTCTATGATGTGGTAAAAGAGGCCTGTAGCTTTCAATCATAAAAACTCCCTTCAAACAAAAACTGCCTTTTTATGCTCCACTGTCCTTCATATCAGTTTGACAATATCTTGAACTGCCAATGGCACTTTACTCACTGCTATGTTTTATGAACTAGAAGGTCAAGACATTGTTTTTTCTTTTCAACACCCTGAAGAGAACTTTGACCAATGAACATGTGACCTATGAATGACTTCCATGGCTGAAATTAAGGCTACTGCTTCAACTTTCAAGTATTGAGTCTATGCTTTTAAAACAATGCCTCTGTCTTTCAACATTCCTTTAGAAGGCAATTTATAGATTTTCAAATATTAATATACCCCATCATTTTTCTATTTCATCTCTAGTCAAAATGACCACAACAAATCTTGTTTTTAAAATAAAAACACAGAGCTCAAAACTATGACCTTACATTGTGATTTTTATCTCTTTTCTCCACTCAAAATCTTTGCAAATAGCAGGGGGGGTATATAGAATACCTTCAAAACTTGATGACAGGCCTTGTTTGAAGTTTGGAGCAACATTCACAGCGTTGTGGAGGCATTGGATTGTGTAAAAGGTGCGCGGCACGTTTTTTGATGAAAGTGCCACGCCGTCGGGTCGTTGTCGTGTCTGGGTAACCCGCCGCTACAGGGGCGCCGCACGGTCCTACAGGAGCACCCCGCGCGCGTGTTGAGCAGTGTAAAAACCACGCCCAAGAGCGTCGCGCGCTATGCCAGGAGTGGCGCGCAGCGTTTAAAAAACTTCAAAAACCCTGCACTTTTTGCAACCTAATTTGGAATTGGTCCTTCGCCTTGTTGAATCTCAAAGGAGAATTTTTCTTACTTGGGATGCTTTCAAATGGTTGTGCCACGGTTTTATTCCTTTGACTACATGAACCCCAATGGTTACTTTGCCCCCCTTTTTTTTAAAATGAAAACGAACCTTTGATTGGTCTTTGCAAAGGTTCTCAAAGCCTTTTTGCCCTTTTCAATAATACCTTTGGTGCATAGTGAAACTTTGGTTTCGAGATAAAGTTGGCAGTGGTGCTTTGTGCCTTTTAAACAGTTTTCATATGGACATCCTTTTTATAACAAACCAGCCTATTTTGGAAATGTTAAAACTGTTTTGACTTATGCATTATAGTTTGACAAGGTGACTTTTGCTACCACTGCCTCCTTTGATGATTACTTAGCATAGAGCTCCAATCCTGAATTCATACCTTAATAACATATAAGCTATCCTCTACCATTTTTCAGCACTGTTGGTGATCACTTTAAAACAGAAAATCCATTTAAGGTATAAGAAAAATTATTTGACACTGATTTTCCCTTTGAAATGATGAGGCTTATCCTTTAACTTGTTTTGACAACTTCTGTCTCCAATTTCTTCATCAACTCTTTTCCTTAACTGTAGGTGTCAAAAATTTCTGCATTTATTCAGACTTCACCAATCTTCTATTGATTAAGAAAGGAGTTTTTTCCAATACACTGTCTCTTCTTAGAACATATTACTATGATATCTCTGGTCTATGGATAATGAAGACCTGCATTTGTTTCAAGCTTCCCAAAACTAACAGTATGTCAAATGACCCCTTTTGGACATTTAAACAATATTTTCAGTGATGATGTCTCTTGATAATAAAGCCCAGATTGCCTTTGCCAACTGTGATAAACAGTTTTTAAAAAGACACCTGTCTATTATTGGAGTTACTTTCATTAATGTCATGCCTCACAAGGGTCTAAAACTCAGATCATAAGCTTTTCATACCTTTGTGCTGAGGAGACAAACATATGAGGAGTAGAATGACTGCTGGAAAATTTCATAGGTACCAAGGCTTTTATCAATCATTTTCTTTTCAATGGAGCTCTGGAATCACTAACCCTACTGCATCTGAAGGATACATTTGTCTTTGTGGTGGAGTGTAGATCACAACACCTGAACTTGCACTGGCGCTTTGAATGATATCAAGATGTCTCATGTCTGGGGCTGTGTACTACTTGACTATTTTTTCTCTATGTTTATCCAGAAACCATGGACTGTATTCCACAACTCAAAATAAATATGAGAGTACACAGAGGTCCCTTTTGCTGAAATATCTTCATGCTCAGCACTGATTTGGGCCATTCAGATTAGCACCCTTGCAGAGATGTTTTGTTACAATAGCTTTGATCCATGGAGTCTCTTTCTGTTACGCCATGATGATGATGCTTGTAACTCCAATTTATCTTTTTTCTTAGGACATAAGACCAGAAACCCTGCTTTATTTTGTCTTGCACATTTTAGATCTTAGCCCTGTTTTGATCATCACTTTCCTTCAGAAACCTTGAATCACTGTTTCACTGTCTAGTAAAAACAAACCTGTGCTTATAGTCAGTTTTGTAATTTCTTCAAATCAATATTAGCCATCGCCCTCTGCTTGTAGATGAAGGAGGCGCCTTAACCCTCTGCTTGTAGATGAAGGAGGTTCTTGGCCATGACAAATTACAAGTCTGTTTGATAGTGTAGTCTTTCTTCTACTGTGCTATCAGGCTGAATGAAGCTGTAGTAATTTGATGAGTAAGTCCTTACCCTGCAGATGTATCTCAGGCTCATGTTTACATTGAGAAGCAGTTGTTCTTCTAAATGTGGGTTTCAAGAATTTTCTTCTGAGATGATGACATGTTTCCTGTGCTTGTCAAATCCATAAATAGTGTAAAACACCTAATAATCAGCTTGAGACTGTGGTCTATGCAGTGCTGAGACTTAGGGGTGTGTAAGTGGCGCGACTTACAACTGTGACTAACTTGGTTAGCAGAGCAGGAGGTCTTTTGTGACTGGTCTGTAGCAGATGGAGGTTTGTTGGCCTTTTGATGGTTGCCAAGGGTAAAATGCCTTAAAGCGCCACTTACTAACTTAGGGTAGGATTTTTGAACAAATTTGGATTGTCCTTTTAGAGTTGATGGGAAAACTAGTAGGGCTAAAGCTAGATAGGATAGTGATAATGAGGTTTCACCTTGACATGGGCAGACTGAAAAGTAGGAGGGCGAAAAAAGTTTTATGAGGGTTTTCTAGATGACAAATTGACATATGGAGATTAGCTTCTAGAAAACTCAGCTATGGATCTAGTCATCACTAACAAGTGAAAAATACCGATGACTAACAGTGGCTCCATTTGGGGAGGGCAGCTTCTCGTCAGGAGGTGTCCAGAATTCAGATCTTTGGCTTGTGAAGACCAGTGCTTTAACCATTGGCACAAAATTTCACCCTTATTTGATGTTATTTCTGAAAAGTGACAGCATGGTTAACATCAATGATATTTCTACCTACCCCACTATCTTTTCCTAACATTTTTTCTTCTCTTTGGCGCATTTGAACTAGCAGCCTTTTGACAATGTATATTTTGCTTTTTGCAAAATGAACCTATCTATTTCTACACTTATATCTGCCGAGAGCTCAGATTAAACTGATGAACTCCTTCACTACTCTACCTATGCTAGATCAACTATCAAGATTAAGCAGTTTGACAAGATTTTGTTCTCTAATCTAAAACACGAAATTTAAAAGATGATCAAATCAAGATTAGATAGTCTGGTTCGTCATGCATTTGCGGCATAAAGGACAAGCTGCACACAAATATTATTTTGCAAAAAGGAAATGTAGAAAAGTGGGGCTAAGATGTACAATGTGTTTTTCATCCCTCGCTTCTCTCTTTGGTTCTGTTTTGGGCGTGTGGAACCATAATCTTTTCCTAATCTTCTCTCTGTGATAAGTCAATCTTACACAATGTTGACCATATTTTTCACTCACTAACTTATCAGCAAATAAATTTAAACATGCTCAGCTATGATTAGGCTAGATAGCTGAACAAGACATTGAAGTACTAGTAGCGGCATTTAGACTTGCTCGCTTTCTGAAAGACTATTTTTTGGAACATGGGGCTTTACCACTGCTTTTTAGAAACTGCCCTCTTTTTCTACTGTTTACTATTTTTGTATTTTCTGCCTTTTCCCTTTTTCTTCAGAAAAACTACAAATGAAAAGGTGCTCACAAGACTGAGCTTATTTTCTACTGTTGTCTTTCTATCCTAATCTAAACTGTACACATCATATATTTGGTGAACTCTTCTTTCCAATGCAACCAGTCAAGTAGATGATCACATGGGGGATTCTGGTTTAGTTTTTTCACGATGCAGAAATTCTGAAAAGGGCACTCCCACTTGGTTTGTTTCTGGACAGTAGTGCTTAAGTTTTTTCTTATTCTTGGCAGCAACTTGTTCATGATAGAACCCACTACTCCTTCAGATTTCTCAAGGAAAACAACAAATGGATCTTGGAATAATACCTGATCTAGAGGATTTGATATATGGGCTTCATTCAGGACTACTCTTTCTTCCACTTGGCTATATTTGGGACCCCTTTGATAAAGCAACTCTTCCCCTTGCTCATGATTACTGGAACTGTCAGACTCATCATATATTACAGTGTAGTTTTCATTCCAAGCTGATGTGTTCTGATTAAGTGGACTGAAAACTGTGTGGAGGTTATCAGTTTGGTGAGCAGGGATACACTTTGACATTAAAGTATCTTGAAAGGACAGTGTGACAACTCTCATGTGTTTATCAACCTATTTTTCTTCATCTGCAATTTGTAACTCAATAGAACTTGGTGGCTGAAAATCTGGAGTTAAGGAAGATTCTATGTCCAAAATGATTTCCTCAACCATTTCAGGCAAAGGATCCTCATTTACAACATGCTCAATAATTTCACCATCTTCATCAACCTCATCATCAAAGTTGAAAAACTGTTGATTTCCAGTTATGTGAATGTTATCTTTGATGGACTGAAGTGAAGTAGACTGTTGATTTCCAATTATGTGAATGTTATCTTTGATGGACTGAAGTGAAGTAGAGCAAAGAGTCTGAAACTCTTCACTTACTTCTGAACTTTCAAGGCTCTCCTCATCAGTGTCATAGATGACCTGTAATGGCTACTTACTTTCTTCAAGTTCATGAAACTAAGCTTCCTCTTGACAATCAAAAACTGTATCTTCTGCAAAGTTAGTTTCTGTTTGGAAGTCATAATCATCAACATATTGATCAAACATTGGAGAATCATTAACATAAGTAATGTCACCAGCCATGTTTATTGGACAATCAGATAGCTTTTCATCAACTTAATTTACAAATCTATTTTCTGATTTATGATATGCAGGGTTTAAAAGCGAAAAAACAGCGAAGTTTTGGTTACATGAAGTTTCAGAGGTTGTCTGCATGTTTATTATTTGATCTATTTCCTGTTCAGTTAAGGGAGAAGGTATCTTCTGTTTTCTTTGGATGGGGCAACAATTTCTTTCCATCTTTTGTGGAAGTTGATCTTGTGGCTGAATGTCCTCTTGTATTTTATATGAAAGGGAAGATGGATTGTTATCTGTTTCAGCCTTTTCAAAGAGTTCTTGTGGATCCTCTTTTATTTTTTGGTGGATTTCATCTAGGATCAACTCTTCTTGGTCATCTTGATGGTTAGCTTGTGTAAGAAAATTATGGACCTCCTCTAAAAATTCCTCAGGATGATAATTTCCGTAGTCTTCTTCAATGCTTACAAGGTGTTGTATAAGGTTTTTAGAGTGATCACAACAATTTTCAGCCAATGATAGAGATGGAAAATGCCCTATATAGCATTTACAAAATACTTTGTGGAAATCCTTTAAAGAAAACAAGGTGCGAGGTTCTAGATTTTCATACCATTCTCTTGCCTCTTCTTCTAATGTACCCATGAACATTTTCATGAGGCAGTCCTCATGCCATTCAACCTTTAAGTTCCATACATGCTTATGAAATTTGATGAGGTGCAAAAATGGGTTGTCAATATTTTCATTTCGAAAGACAAGTAGGTCTTCGAACCAATTTACATCTGTGGGAATTTTGTGTGGGAAACCAGGGATATGTTCTCTGCTCATCAAAGCATATCTCCTTTGTGTTCTCAGGTGTTGAACCATTTCTTCCTCCATTAGGATGTTTGGGTTTACTTACTGCATTCCTAGGAGTCTTTATAAGGACTAGTGGGGAAAAATGCCTACTGAAGGCTAGTGGAGTCGCCAGGTGGAACTTGTTTTTTTTTTAAAATATTTAGCTATGGTCCACCACCAGTAACGAAAGTAAAGCCAATCTAGAAATATTTTGGATTTTCTGAGTTTTATATGCAACCTATGTTTTTAAAGTATTCTAAACTTTGTTTCAACACTTTGCTAGGGTGGTGATAACAAAAAGAGTTTTACTTTAAAATTATATTATGGACTGCTTGCTTGTTTATGGTATCTAAAGGACTAAGAGTCTATAAGAGTTTTCTAGACTGTCATGTACTCAATGTCCTACCATTTCCCGCTATGTTAGAGAGCGAAAGGATAGGTTGATTGGATAGTAATCTAGAGTTCGGTAAAATAGTAAGGCCTACTGGAGGCTAGTGGAGTCGCCAGGTGGATTTTTAGTTTTTTGAGGTATATGTGTATGGTCCACCACCAATACTGACAAAAAGCCAATCTGGGAATGTTTTGGGGTTTTTCTGAGTTTTTTGTGCCTATGAGGTTTGGAAGAGCTTCTTATAATTAAATCATCATTTTGCTAAGATGGTGAAAGAGTTAGCTTCTACTCTTCAAGCAACACTTAAGTTTTCTAAGTTTGATTGAGACTTCGAGAAATCTAAGGTGCACTTAGACTGTCACCAACTCGGAAGGTCCCACCGTGATCGTTACTATGTTAGTGAGCGGTGGGATAAGTAAATCAGATAGTATTCTTAAGGCTGCTGGAAATATTAGGGAATCTAAGTTATTTAATACTCAGAGTCCCACCGTGATCGCCATTATGTTAGTGAGCGATGGGATAAGTCAACCAACTAATATTCTCAAAAGTCTCTAAAGATTAGGGAAACTAAGTTTTTTTATCACTCATAGTCCCACCATGATCGCCATTATGTTAGTGAGTGGTGGGATAATTTAGCCAACTAATATTCTCAAAAGTCTCTAAAGATTAGGGAAACTAATTTTGTTTATCACTCAGAGTCCCACCATGATCGCCATTATGTTAGGGTCCCATGATTTGGCTGATTGGCAAGCCAAATGACAGTGTAACATCAAACCAAGCTTTGGAGCCTAAGGACCTAGCCTTCCTGGACTCAGAGAGGGCTCTCTCTATTATATGTAAAGATATCAGTGTGTTCGCTTATGGTGTTCTGATATTAGGCTAGTTATGAAGTAAGTTTTGGTTTTTTGGTTTTTTAGGTTGTGAGGGATGAAACTGATCGAAAATGTAAGATAAGTAAAAAGATGTCAGATCAACTGAGCTATGGGGTCAAAAAGGTCAAGGAAGCTATCAGATGATGATACAAGGCTGCAGTAGGGCCAATTTGGTTCAAGGTAGAAAGGATATTTGGGCAAAATGGAGTAAATGGACATTAATTTTGTGAAAGACGAAGGATTTCAAGCATAACTAGTTTGATAGCAGACATAAACATGGTATGGCAAGCCATTAATCATGCAAAATGTAACTACAAGCTAAATAATACATAGAAATAAACATTCAAGCCATGCATAGAAGTATAAGACCCTCTAACTTTGGGAAATGGCTATCAGACTTTGGGGAAAAACACATAAGACAGACTAAAAACTCAAAATACTATGTCGGAATGCCTAAACACAGTCTTTAAGTTACTGGGCACTTTGACAAACAAGCTTTCATAGTTTTAGGCAAAGGCTAGATTGGGACTAGGCCTCCTTGGTTCAAACAAAATGATAATCTAATCAGTCAAGAGATAGTTTCATGGATTGGACTATGGACAGCCATAGGTAAGCAGGGCACACCATACATCCTACTTAACATGCATAGAACTATGAATGAAACTAGCAACAATGTCCTTAAGTTATTAAAGAGCAGTTAAGAATTCTTTAATATGAATAAGGAGGAAGAAAAGACGAAAGCTATGAAGATTCAGGAAATTTGAGGTGCCTCCATGGGCATATCTCAAATTTATTCTCTACCGATCTATAGCAAGCAAGAAACATGTATCATGAATGAAAACTAGAAGACAACAACAAAGCAAGAGACACTATACCATTCTACCAAGTCATGGAATCCATCAACAATCCTTATTCATTCATCCAAGAACATCCAAGAGTCAATCCAAAAGCATAACACAAGTATTTCCTTCAAAGCTCATATGACCAATATATTGCTTCTCTTCTCAAGTTCAGCCTTGTTTACAATGAGAGCTTGTGGAATAAATAGGCTCAAGTGAGGAAAACCTCATGGTTCAACTTGCATCCTCATTGGCCTAATCAAAATATCTAAACTTGTCCTTGAGGCGTTGCAAAGCCCAAGGCACAGAAATATCTCATAAAATATCTAAAAAATGCTAAAAAATGGAATTTAATTGACTTTGCATAATTTTTCATGTGCAAAAATAGCTAAACGCACATTTGGAAAAAGCAGATTTTAGAGGTTCAAAAATTACAAAAATATTTCAATTTTACATCAGAAAAAGGTCCTCTGACTTGCCGGAAACATTTGGCAGCCTTCCTGATGTCAAAATGAGGCTCATGATAGCTCGTTGGAAAGCTCTGAGTGTCTATTTTCCGGCACAACTAAAATTTGTTCAATCCGATGCCCAGAGGTCCTCCAAATCTGCACATGCGTGTAAAAAGCCAGAAAATAACAATTTGCTGATAGACCGGGCAGAGTGTGCAAAATGCGAGCCTTTTTCGCTGTTTTGAAGGGGTAAATGACCTCCAAATGCTCTGAAAATCGCTGAGGACATGCTCATGAAATTATGGTATCCGATGATACCATTCTCCTCCCTTGATGAATCCTCAAAATGAAATGGCGAATTTATGAGTTTTTGATCAAAAACTCAAAAATGCCAAGAAACCAAAAGTTGTCAAAATGGGCCCAAAATTGGTGTGCATGACCCTCAAGGGTCCTTAGCAACAAGTTCTGAAGCTGAAGCCAAAATTTCGAGTGCTGATGTGCCTTTCCTCTCTTTCCGTGTCGGGCACTTCTTGGGTTAGATGCACTCTTGAAAAACCAAACTGCCTCACTGTCTTTGAAATGTCTTCTTAAGATAAACTATGTCAACCCAATGTTTTGATAAGGAAACAATGTCCTTGGATGCTTGTGAAAAATTTTCTCTCTCAATACAAAACCCTGCTTCTTGAAAAAGTGGCCTTCCCACCTTGCTCTGTGCTGTTTGGAGCTCGACAATCTATTTTGTACCTTTGGCTAATGGTAAAATTTTCAACTTCACAATGCTGCCTTTGTCTAGTAAGCCAATGAATCAACAAGGCTCATATCATATACAGCCACCTTTAGTGCAAAGACAGTCAATTTCACTGTTTTATAGAACAAAGGTGACAAAATGTTTCAAAGGTTTTCAAGAAAAACTGTAGGAGTTTTATCCTTTCAAAAATCAAAGATCTCTTTTCAATATAGAATCCTTGTCCTTCTAGAAAATCACCTTTGCAACCATCTGAATATCAACTTACAGTGAGCTTGAAGAACAGAAAAGGAAGTCAAAGTATACATAGTGAACAAATGTCTTTTTCTATGGTTGATAGGGGTAACCTGCTTTTTTATGTTTTGAAGATATAGGATATCTTTGTTCTTTGATTGGGAAGGTGAACACACACAATTTTCTCAACTGTGGCTTTTGTTCAACATATTCTCTTTTCCCTGTAGGCACCTTTATCATCATATCAAACACTCTAGCACAGCTTTAAATAACGGATATTTACACAGCAAAGCACTGTTTTTCATGTATGGTGATGTAGCAGTTTAAAAGTGGATAAGCTCCCCTTTGATCGAACCTTAACCCTTATATGCAGCTCAAAATATATATGATGACATATAAACTTAGTCAAACTCAACAATCTGCCTTAGTTAACTCTTTCATTCTTTGCATTTATTCGAATCATATACCCTCAGTCAAAGTCATTATTTATAACAGAGGTTAATAGGGCTTGTTTTTTTTTCTATGATGTGGTAAAAGAGGCCTGTAGCTTTCAATCATAAAAACTCCCTTCAAACAAAAACTGCCTTTTTATGCTCCACTGTCCTTCATATCAGTTTGACAATATCTTGAACTGCCAATGGCACTTTACTCACTGCTATGTTTTATGAACTGGAAGGTCAAGACATTGTTTTGTCTTTTCAACACCCTAAAGAGAACTTTGACCAATGAACAGGTGACCTATGAATGACTTCCATGGCTGAAATTAAGGCTACTGCTTCAACTTTCAAGTATTGAGTCTATGCTTTTAAAACAATGCCTCTGTCTTTCAACATTCCTTTAGACGGAAATTTATAGATTTTCAAATATTAATATACCCCATCATTTTTCTATTTCATCTCTAGCCAAAATGACCACAGCAAATCTTGTTTTTAAAATAAAAACACAGAGCTCGAAACTGTGACCTTACACCGTGATTTTTATCTCTTTTCTCCACTCAAAATCTTTGCAAATAGTAGGGGGGGTATATAGAATACCTTCAAAACTTGATGACAGGCCTCGTTTGAAGTTTGGAGCAGCGTTCACAGCGTTTTGGAGGCATTGGATTGTGTAAAAGGTGCGCGGCACGTTTGTTGATGAAAGTGCCGCGCTGTTGGGTCGTTGTTGTGTCTGGGTAACCCACCGCTATAGGGGCGTCGTAGCTCCCTGAGGAGACGCCAATTGCTGAAACGTGGTCGGCAGTGTATCTGAGGGTTTGCATTCTGTAGTGTAGGCATTGCTTCATCTTGCTTTCTGCAACCCGTTGAATTAATTATTAGCCTTGTTGAATCTCAAGAACACTTTACTTGTAGAGGCAAATGCTTTCAAATGGTTGTGCCAGGTTTATTATTTATTCCACTGAACCCCAGTTGCATGCCCCCACACCCAAAATGCTTCTGACCACCCAATTGGTCTGAAAGTTCTCAAAGCCTTTATACTTTTATTATTACCTTTGGAGTAACAATAGAACACAGTTTTGAGGTCAAGTTGGCAGTGGTGCTATTACCTTTTCAGCAGTTTCATATGGACATCTTTCTTGCTCAAATAACCTAAAATGTCATTATTTTGACTTATGCAACCTTATGTTTTAAGAAGTGACTTTATTACTACTTTTACCTCCTTTGATGATTACTTAGCACAGAGCTCCAATCCTAAATTCATACCTTAATAACATATAAGCTATCCTCTACCATTTGTCAGCACTGTTGGTGATCACTTTAAAGCAGAAAATCCATTTAAGGTATGAGAAAAAGTATTGACACTACTTTTCGTTTGAAATGATGAAACTATCCTTTAACTTGTTTGTGCTTTCCCATCTCAATTTCTTCATCAACTCTTTTCTTATTGTAGGTGTCAAAAATTTCTGCATTTATTCAGACTTCACCAATCTTCTATTGATTAAGAAAGGAGTTTTTTCCAATACACTGTCTCTGCTTAGATCATATTACTATGATATCTCTGTCCCTTGGATAATGAAGACCTACATTTGTTTCAAGCTTCCTAAAACTAACAGTATGTCAAATGACCCCTTTTGGTCATTTAAACAATCTTTTCAGTGATGATGTCTCTTGATAATAAAAGCCCAGATTGCCTTTGCCAGCTGTGATAATTTTTTTTTAAAAAGACACCTGTCTATGATTGGAGTTACTCTCATTAATGACATGCCTCCCCAAGGGTTTAAAACTCAGATCATAAGCCTTTTATACCTTTGTGTTGAGGAGACAAACATATGAAGAGTGGTATTCTTTAGGAAAATTTCATAGGTACTTAAGGCTTTTGTACGATATTTCTTTCAATGCGGGCTGGAATCCTTCTTTCCGCATGCGAAGGATACATTTGTCTTTGGTGGAGTGTAGATCACAACACACAGACACTAGTGCTTTGAATGATATCTGAATGTCTCATGTATACAGGGTTGTATACTACTTGCCTGATTTTTCTCTATGTTTATCTAGAAACCATATACTATATTTCACAACCCAACAGAAAAATAAGAGTACACAGAGGTCCTTTTCACTGAGGTGTCTTCTTACTCAACAATGATTTGAGCCATTCATACTAGCACCCCTGCAGAGATGTTTTGTTACAATAGCTTTGATCAATGGAGTCTCTTTTTGTTGCGCCATGGTGATGATGCCTGAAACTTCAATTGATCCTCTTTCTTAGGACATAAAGATTCCCTTTGCTTTCTTTTGTCTTTTTTGTTTCAGAGATGTTATTATTTTGTTCTCACTTTCCTTGGGCTTGAATCTTTCATTTCCTTTGTCTAGTAAAAAACAAACCTGTGCTTATAGTAATTTTTGCAATTCTTCAAGTCAACATCGGCCATCGCCCTCTGCTTGTAGATGAAGGAGGCACCTTAACCCTCTGCTTATAGATGAAGGAGGTTTTTGGCCATGACAAATAACAAGTTAGTTTGACAGTGTTGTCTTTCTTTTACTGTGCTATCAGGCTGAATGAAGCTGTAAGAGTTTGATGAGTAACTCCTTACCCTGTAGATGTATCTCAGGCTCCTGTTTACATTGAGAAGCAGTTGTTCTTCTAAATTTGGATTCAAGAATTTTCTCTTGAGATGATGACATGTTTCCTATCTTTGTAAAATCTATAAAACACTGTAAAACACCTAAAATCAGCTTGATACTGTGGTCTATGCATTGCTGAGACTTAGGGGTGTGTAAGTGGCGCGTCTTAGAGTTGTGATCAACTTGATTAGCAGAGCAGGAGGTCTTTTATGACTGGTCTGTAGCATATGGAGGGTTTTTGGCCTTTTGATGGTTTCCAAGGGTAAAATGCCTTAAAGCGCCACTTCCTAACTTAGGGGAGGCTTTTTGAACAAATTTGGATTTTCTTTTTAGAGCTGATGGGCAGACTAGTAGGGCTAAAGCTAGATAGGATAGTGATAATGAGGTTTCACCTTGACATGGGCGGACGCAGAAACGTGGAGGGCGAAAAAAAATTTACGGTTTCTAGATGACAAATTGACATATGGAACTCGACTTCTCTGAAAACTGTGCTCAGACTCTAGTCCATCATAACAGAGTGAAAAATGCGATGACTAACAACCTCGTTAGAGCAGTTGTAAATACGCCACTATCAATGACTAATTTGGCAGAAGCATTTCATTTGGACTTGCATAATCTCTAAAGAGTCTTCCTTTAGGCGAGGGCTCGGTGACCTCTTCAGCTTGCTTCAGCAAGATATACTAACCGCAAGGACTTTCTCTCTCGGAAGAATTTGTTCTTAATTTCTACCTCTTCTATAATTACGAGTAGCAACAACATTTCTTGAAGTACAACACCCATTCTCTAGGCACTCATAGTGCTTGTGTCCCACTTGTTGACATCTATAGCACCTCAATTCTCTACCTCTACCTTTGTCTCTACCTCCTCTTCCTTTTCCTCTGTAAGAACCCCTTATTCCCGTTGCATCATCCTCTGCAAATGCATTCTGAGGTGAGCTACTGTTAGCTCCATCCCTGGGTGTAGCAGGCTTTCCTCTACCACCCTGACTTCCCTTTCCACGGAAAGTACCTCTCTTCTTGGCAGACTGTTTCCTCAAGAGTTTCTCCTCTGCTTTCAAGGCCATCTGATAGGCCTCTTCCACTGTCTTAGGAGACAGGAGACCAATCTCATCTTGGATCTCCATCTTGAGACCATTCACATATCTGGCAGTCTTCTCTGGTGTGTCTTGGAATTGCCCAACCCTTATGCTTACTCTGTAGAATTCCTTTGTGTATTCCTTTACTGTCAGCAACCTCTATCTCAGGTTCTACATTTGATTAAATAATGTTAGCTGGTAATCACTAGGCAAGAATTTACCTTTTAATTTAGCCATCATTCTGGTCCAGCTCTTGATAGGTTGCTTGCCAACTCTCCTCCTTTCTGCCTGCACTCCATCCCACCAAAGTGTAGCATGTCCCTTCAGCTTTTTCACCGCAAACTTTACCTTTTTTATCTTCACTTATTTCCTCATAATCAAAGCACTTATTCATTTCGTTTATCCAGTCCACCAGTTCCTCTGGATTCAGTCCCCCTGCATAACTCGACACTTCAATTCTGGGCTTAACTGCAGACCCCAAAACAGTTCTGAGGAGCCTCATGTCAGGAGGAATTTCAACATTTTCTTCAGCTTCTTCTATTTCAGGTTCGTTGATGTCTTCAGGATCTACGGGTTGTCTTTGCTCCATGGCATCCATTCTGGCCTTCACCCTCTACAACATCCCCAACACCTCTGCATTGGCAACATGTCTCCTTCTACCAGCACCTCTACCAACTCGGATTGCCATGTCAACAAAAAAAACTTCAAACAATAGCTTTGATACCACAAATCATGCAACAAAACTGAATTCGGACCCCTAAGGAGAGATGGTTAACTATAGACATGGCTCTGTCAGCATTTCCCTTGGAATTTCGTTCTCTACTCCACATGGTTTACTTTTTTTTTTTTTTAGGAATTTATTTATCAAATTCGAGGAATTTGATAAATAAATATCATCGAATACCTTTGAAAATTTAAATAAATCTCTTGGCTTTATATTATACCGCCAACCTTATAACCAATGTTTAAATCTTTGAAACTTTATATTAATGC
The DNA here is from genome assembly GCA_034641835.2 of Pinus albicaulis. NCBI lineage: Eukaryota > Viridiplantae > Streptophyta > Pinopsida > Pinales > Pinaceae > Pinus > Pinus albicaulis. The sequence continues at coordinate 131,284 of JAXQQM020081336.1, forward strand.
CGACACCCTCATTATCTCCCACGCATCTATAGTAAGCGACCACCGTCCGATGGCTCTTTCCCAGATCAACGACATGTACGCATATCGCTCGACATCCTAGTACAAACGTTAATGCGCGATGGCGCGCTTGAACGACGGTTTTCATGGGTCCACCCTTGCCACACGTCGACGGTCCTATGGAATCGCTTCAATTCTGGGAATACCACTCAACCCGCAAAAGCGGTGCGATATGGGCAATCCGCTTCCACAAATCCGCTCATGGTTTCGGTACAGGGCTTGACCAATGTTCACGTCGGGTTTGTGTTCTCCTTTGTATGCCTCAACTCAGGTTTTCTACTCGGGTTGGGAATTCTAATTACCAACAAACAAATGTAATTCTCTTCATTGAGCGGGATTTCTATTATCATAAAATAGAGCTCGGCGAAAATGGCTTTCCTACTCTGACCTCGTTTGCGAGTGGGGTGAATTCACAGGGTTCATCCAACCAATTTATGAGAAATCAAAGACAGAGAAATGGAATTACCAGTACACAATCACCCCACAGTTAAACAATTCTTCACAATTATAAATTCAGACAGTTTTGAAATCAACGGGACTTGAAGTTTATTCAACTAGAAGCAATTGCTCAATATACAGAGTTTTATTGCAGAAATCTCTTCCTTTTCTCTTCTCCCCCCTTTAATACATCTGAGGGATTACATTTATATACATAAACATTTGTCTGTTCGGTTCCTCTGTGAGGACCGTTTTAGGAAGCCAAAAGCCTAATTACAATTATTCAACTAATTGAAATGTGATAGATGGATAGAACTGAACTATTCGACTTCTAACTAATCTAAATGATATAGTCAGCTGAGGTATTGACACCTAACCGTTATAATTAAAATGTTTTGAACCCTCCTAGCCACAACATGTGGAAAAAACCTCCTACATTGTTGGCTAGTGTCTAATGCCCCTGCCGCGCTGTTGGGTCGTTGTTGTGTCTGGGTAACCCACCGCTACAGGGGCGCCGCACGCTCCTACAGGAGCGTCGCGCGCGCGTGTTGAGCAGTGTAAAAACCATGCCCAGGAGCACCGCGCGCTCTGCCAGGAGTGTCGCGCAGCGTTTAAAAAACTTCAAAAACCTTGCACTTTCTGCAACCCGATTTGGAATTGGTCCTTCGCCTTGTTGAATCTCAAAGGAGCATTTTGCTTGCTTGGGATGCTTTCAAATGGTTGTGCCACGGTTTTATTCCTTTGACTACATGAACCCCAACGGTTACTTTGCCCCCCTTTTTTTTAAAATGAAAACGAACCTTTAATTGGTCTTTGCAAAGGTTCTCAAAGCCTTTTTACCCTTTTCAATAATACCTTTGGTGCATTGTGAAACTTTGGTTTTGAGATAAAGTTGGCAGTGGTGCTTTGTGCCTTTTAAACAGTTTTCATATGGACATCCTTTTTATAACAAACCAACCTATTTTGGAAATGTTAAAACTATTTTGACTTATGCATTATAGTTTGACAAGGTGACTTTTGCTACCACTACCTCCTTTGATGATTACTTAGCATAGAGCTCCAATCCTGAATTCATACCTTAATAACATATAAGCTATCCTCTACCATTTGTCAGCATTGTTGGTGATCACTTTAAAACAGAAAATCCATTTAAGGTATGAGAAAAAGTATTTGACACTACTTTTCCCTTTGAAATGATGAGGCTTATCCTTTAACTTGTTTTGACAACTTCTGTCTCCAATTTCTTCATCAACTCTTTTCCTTAACTGTAGGTGTCAAAAATTTCTGCATTTATTCAGACTTCGCCAATATTCTATTGATTAAGAAAGGAGTTTTTTCCAATACACTGTCTCTGCTTAGAACATATTACTATGATATCTCTGGTCTGTGGATAATGAAGACCTGCATTTGTTTCAAGCTTCCCAAAACTAACAGTATGTCAAATGACCCCTTTTGGACATTTAAACAATCATTTCAGTGATGATGTCTCTTGATAATAAAGCCCAGATTGCCTTTGCCAGTTGTGATAAACAGTTTTTAAAAAGACACCTGTCTATTATTGGAGTTACTTTCATTAATGTCATGCCTCCCAAGGGTATAAAACTCAGATCATAAGATTTTCATACCTTTGTGCTAAGGAGACAAACATATGAGGAGTAGAATGACTGCTGGAAAATTTCATAGGTACCAAGGCTTTTATCAATCATTTTCTTTTCAATGGAGCTCTGGAATCACTAACCCTACTGCATCTGAAGGATACATTTGTCTTTGTGGTGGAGTGTAGATCACAACACCTGAACTTGCACTAGTGCTTTGAATGATATCAAGATGTCTCATGTCTGGGGTTGTGTACTACTTGACTGTTTTTTCTCTATGTTTATCCAAAAACCATGGACTATATTCCACAACTCAACAGAAATATGAGAGTACACAGAGGTCCCTTTTGCTGAAATATCTTCATGCTCATCACTGATTTGGGCCATTCAGATTAGCACCCTTGCAGAGATGTTTTGTTACAATAGCTTTGATCCATGGAGTCTCTTTTTGTTGCGCCATGATGATGATGCTTGTAACTTCAATTTATCTTTTTTCTTAGGACATAAGACCAAAAACCCTGCTTTCTTTTGTCTTGCACATTTCAGATCGTAGCCCTATTTTGATCATCACTTTCCTTCAGAAACCTTGAATCACTGTTTCACTGTCTAGTAAAAACAAACCTGTGCTTATTGTCAGTTTTGTAATTTCTTCAAATAAATATTAGCCATCGCCCTCTGCTTGTAGATGAAGGAGGCACCTTAACCCTCTGCTTGTAGATGAAGGATGTTCTTGTCCATGACAAATTACAAGTCTGTTTGAAAGTGTAGTCTTTCTTCTACTATGCTATCAGGCTGAATGAAGCTGTAATAATTTGATGAGTAAGTCCTTACCCTGCAGATGTATCTCAGGCTCATGTTTACATTGAGAAGCAGCTGTTCTTCTAAATGTGGGTTTCAAGAATTTTCTTCTGAGATGATGACATGTTTCCTGTGCTTGTCAAATCCATAAACAGTGTAAAACACCTAATAATCAGCTTGAGACTGTGGTCTATGCAGTGCTGAGACTTAGGGGTGTGTAAGTGGCGTGACTTAGAGCTGTGACTAACTTGGTTAGCAGAGCAGGAGGTCTTTTGTGACTGGTCTGTAGTAGATGGAGGTTTGTTGGCCTTTTGATGGTTGCCAAGGGTAAAATGCCTTAAAGCGCCACTTCCTAACTTAGGGGAGGCTTTTGAAACAGACTTGGATTGTGCTTTTTAGAGCTGTTGGGCAGACTAGTTGTGCTAAAGCTATATAGGATAGTGATAATGAGGTTTTGAATTTGACATGGGTGAACTGAAAAGTAGGAGGGCGAAAAAAGTTTTATGAGGGTTTTCTAGATGACAAATTGACATATGGAGATCAGCGTCTAGAAAACTCAGCTATGGATCTAGTCATCACTAACAAGTGAAAAATACTAATGACTAACAACCTCAGTGGAAACCAGATTGTCTGTGCTGCCACTATCAATGACTAGCTGGCAGCATTTCCATTGGACCTTGCATATGCTCCTAAAAAAAGTCTTCCTTTATGCAGGCTCAGTGACCTCTTTAGCTTGCTTCAACAGGACCTTATTAACCACCAAGGATTCTCCCCTCTCTGGAAGAATTTCTTCTTCAATTTCTGCCTCTTCTCCAGCTTGGGCAACAACAGCATTCCTTGGACTAGCACCCACATTCTCTGAACATTCATAGTGCTTGTGTCACACTTGCTGACATCTATAGCACCCCAATTCTCTAACCCTGCCTCTGTCTCTGCCTCCTCTTCCTTTTCCCTGCGCGCAAGACCTTACGCCGCCGTCATCCTCGCCCTTAGCCATTCGGTGAGCCTCTTTGTGACTCCAATTATTCTTGTGGCAGTTCCTTGCCCTGCGACTTCCCTTTCCATGGAAAGTACCTCTCTTCTTGGCAAACATTCCTCGGGGAGTTTCTCTCTGCTTTCAAGGCCATCTGGTAGGCCTCTTCCACTGTCTTAGGAGACAAAATACCTATCTCATCTTGGATCTCCAGTCTGAGACCGTTTACATATCTAGCAGTCCTCTCTGGTGTGTCTTGAAATTGCCCAGCCCTTATGCTTACTCTGTAGAATTCCTCTGTGTATTCTTTTACTGTCAGCAACCTCTGTCTCAGGTTCTGCATTTGCTTATACAATGTCAGCTAATAATCACTAGGCAAGAATTTACCTTTTAATTTAGCCATCATTCTAGTCCAGATTTTGATAGGTTTCTTGCCAACTCTCCTCCTTTCTGCCTGCACTCCATCCCACCAAAGTGCAGCATGTCCCTTCATCTTTGTCACCGCAAACTTGACCTTTTTATCTTCACTTATTTCTTCATAATCGAAGCACTTATTCATTTCATTTATCCAATCCACCAGTTCCTCCAGATTCAGTCCCCCTGCATAACTCGACACTTAGGTCACAGGCTTAACTACGGACCCCGACGAGTTCGGAAAGTCCTCCATGTCGGGGAGAATTTCAGCATTCTCTTCGGCTATTACATTTCGGGTTCGTTGATGTCTTGAGGATCTTTGGGCTATCTTCGCTCCATGGCATCCATTACGCTTCGACCCTGCAACATCTCCAACACCTGCGTTGGCAACCAGAAGTTCTACCCGTACCTCTACCAACTCGGATTGCCATCGACACTATAACGAAACAACCTTAAAACAATGGCTCTGATACCACAAATAATGCAGCAAAACTTAATTCGGACCCCTAAGGAGAGATGGTTAACTGTAGATGTGGCTCTGTCAGCATTTCCCTTGGAATTTCGTTCTCTACTCCACGTGGTTTACTTCTTTTTTTTTTTTAGGAAGTTATTATCAAATTCGAGGAATTTGATAAATAAATATCATTTGATAAATAAATATCATCGAATACCTTTGAAAAGTTAAATAAATCTCTCGGCTTTATATTATACTGCCAACCTTATAACCAATGTTTAAATCTTCGAAACTTTATATTAATGCCGACACCCTCGTTATCTCCCGCGCATCTATAGTAAGCGACCACCGTCCGATGGCTCTTTCCCAGATCAACAGTATGTACGCATATCGCTCGGCATCCTGGTACGAACGTTAACGCGCGATGGCACGCTTGAACGGCGGTTTTTGTGGGTCCACCCTTGCCACGCGTCGATGGTTCTATGGAATCGCTTCAATTCTGGGAATATCACTCAACCCGCAAAAGTGGTGCGATATGGGCGATCCGCTTCTGCAAATCCGCTCGTGGTTTCAATATAGGGCTTGACCAAGGTTCACGTCAGGTTTGCGTTCTCCTTTGTATGCCTCAACTTAGGTTTGCTACTCGGGTTGGGAATTCTAATTACCAACAAAAAAATGTAATTCTCTTCATTGAGCGAGATTTATATTATCATAAAACAGAGCTTGACGACAATGGCTTTCCTACTCTGACCTCGCTTGCGAGTGGGGTGAATTCATAGGGTCCACCTTCATTTCTGAAATAAAAGACGGAGAAACATAAATGATGCCAAATCCTTTACAGATAAAATATTCTTTAATTATAAATTCAAACGGAGTTGAAATAAACGGGACTTGAGATTTATTCGGTAAGAAGAAATTGTTGAATACACGAGTTTTATTGTAGAAATCTCTTCCTTTCTCTTCTCTCACTCTCTCCGTATACATCCGAGGGATTACATTTATGTACATAAACATGTCTATTTGGTTCCTCGTAGGGATGATTTTAGAAAATCAACGACCTAATTCAAATAATTCAACTAGCGAAATATGACATATAGACTAGCCAACTATTCAACTTCTACGATTCTAACTAATCTAAATGATACGATCGGTTGAGGTATTGACACCCTGCTTCTTCTAATTCAAAATATTATCGAATTTGGAGCCAATAACCCAACATGCCAAACACTCCTACATTGTTGGCTAGTGTCTAATGCCTACATCGTAATCCAGGGGCAATCTTCTTCATGGGCTCCTGTCCATGAGCTCTTCCACTGATCTGCCTATCTTCTACAACATTCCTTCAGTCATCCAAGTGGTATCTTCCTCTGGCTTATCCTTCCATTTGATTAAGTACTGAAATTACTCTTGTCCTCTGGTCCTTTTGAACACTCTTTTGTCCAATATCTTCTCTGGTTGCGATGGTTGTGCTGGAGGTAGCTGCTCTTTCCACTCAATCTGTTTCTTGTCTGCTGTCCTTTCCTCTGCACCGTCATCCTCATACTTGTATAAATCTACAACATTAAAAATGGGATATATTCCAACATCAGGAGGTAATTCAATCTCATAAGAATTTGCAGAAAACTTTCTAAGTATCTTGCATGGCCAAATATTTTTGAACTTCAATTTGTTATACTGCTTCCTTGGGAATCTCTCCTTTCTCAAGTGTGCCAAAACCAGATCTCCTACTTCAAAATGAACTTCTTTCCTGCTCAAGTCTTCTCTTCTTTTGTATCTGATGCTGCTGCCTTGTAGTTGCTATTTCACTTGTTCATGTATGCCCTGGAGCTCTGAAGCAAATTCCTCACCATCTGCACTCCTTAGCTCTGCCCTCCCCAGATTTCTTAACTCTAATATTCCTTTGGGGTGCATTCCATAAACAATATGGAATGGACTCTGCCCTGTGCTTTTGTTTGGTGAGTCATTATATGCATATTCTACCTGAGGCAAAATATGGTCCCACTATTTGGGATGCTCTCCTGCAAGACTTCTCAACAAATTTCCCAGACTCCTATTCACTACCTCAGTTTTTCCATCAGTCTGGGGCTGATAAGCAGAGCTGAAACTCAGTTTGGTACCAGGTTTCTTCCACAATGTCCCCCAAAAATGACCCACAAATCTAGTGTCGCTGTCTGAAATAATACTCTTGGGCAACCCATGTAATCTAACAACTTCCTTGAAAAACAAGTTAGCAACATGGGTGGCATCACTAGTTTTATAGCATGGAATAAAATATGCCATTTTGGAGAATCTATCCACCACAAAAAAGACTGCATCATTCCCTTTCTGAGTCTTTTGAAATCCTAGAACAAAATCCATACTCACCATGTCCCAAGGCCTGTCTGGAATAGGCAAGGGAGCGTACAATCCTGCATTCTCGCTCCTTCCTTTAGCATACTGACAGATTTTGCAATTCTTCAGAAAATTATCCACTTCTGCTCTCATCTTGGGCCAGTAATAGAAATGACTGAGCTGCTCATAATTTTTATCAGTACCAAAATTTCCAACAAGTCCACTATGCTTCTCTTTGATCAAATTTTCTCTCATGGAACATCTTGGTACACACAGTTGGCTTCTTCTGAATAACAAGTCATCCTGCAGGAAATAATCCAGCCACTAGTTCCTATCTGTTAAAACAGGGTTACTACATACCTCAAATTATTCCTTAAAATTTGAATATGTTTTATACAATTGTTTGAGAAAATCAAACCCTACAACTTCAAAATTAGTTTCTTGAACAAGCATGTGCCTCCTACTCAAAGCATGACTACTTTATTGGCTTGGCCACTTATATGTTTCAAAACAAAATTGAAACCTTGGGAATACTCAACCCATTTTAGCATGATTATATTCAGCAGAAATTTCTTACTTTGCATCTTTACAACATATGATTATTCGAGGAATATAATACAAATTCCCTGGACATAAATAATGTCTCCCTTGTGATGCTGAACAATTGCAAAAAATTCCTTCTCATAAAGTCTATTTTCTCCTGACTTCATTCAAATTCTCATTGAAATATGCTACGGGTCTATCATCATTCAACACGGCTCCATTAGCTCCTTGGCATCTTTTTACTTGAAATGGTTTAGTAAAATCAGGCAGAATCAAAACAGGCTTCTCTGTTATCTTTTGCTTCAAAAGTTTGAAGTTTCTTTCTGCTTCAGCAGTCCACTTAAATGGTTGTTTGCTCTTCTTTATTGTCTCAATTATGGGTGCATTAATCTTACTGAAGTTCTTATAAACTTTCTGTAAAAACTAGCAAGTCCACGGAAACTTCTTACCTCAAAGACATTCCTGGGTGAAGGCCACTCCAAAATTGCCTTAACCTTTTTTGGGTCCATCTTCAATCCTTCTGCAGAAACAACAAACCCCAAATACGCCAACTCTTCCTTCATGAATGAGCATTTCTTCAGATTTATCAACAGTTTCTCTTGGTGCAGCTTCTTCAAGACATGATTAAGATGCCTTAAATGTTCTTCTCTAGTTCTGCTGAAAACTAATATACCATCCAGATACACTATCACAAATTTACCAATGAATTCTTTCAATACTTCATTCATAAGTCTCATAAAAGTGCTAGGTGCATTTGACAACCCAAAAGGCATTACCATCCATTCATATAATCCTTCATTTGTTTTAAAGGCAGTTTTCCACTCATCACCCTCTCTTATTCTAATATGATGGTATCCACTCTTTAAATCTATATTTGAGAAATATTTAGCACCACTCAAAAAATCCATTAAATCCTCAATTCTGGGAAAAGGGAATCTGTACTTGATTTTTATCTTATTTATTTCTCTGGAATCAATACACATCCTCCAGCCTCCATATTTCTTTGGGCTCAATACTGCTGGTACTGCACATGGACTCAAACTTTCCGTAATCGGCCCCTTGTCCACCAATTCCTGTACTTGTCTCCTAATTTCCTCATTCTGATTGGGAGTCATTCTGAAAATAGTTGAAAATGACTTTTGTTTTACCACAAATGGTTAAGCATAGCCCAAAATAGCTCCAACTCCCTCTTGGATCTAATGGCTCCCATTACTTACATGAAGCAAAAGGGCCTGAATATCAACTCCAATGGATCTTAAACCTATTCCAATGGATCCAAAATCCTCAAAATACTTGAAATCAAAAAACAAATTGTCCAAAAAGGTTCTCCCTATCAAAAGTTATGACCAAAACATTATTTTCTCAATATTAATTAAAAATCCCACTAAAAGTGGGCTAAATGGAGTTAACGGGAATTAGTTTTGGTAAATAGTGCCAAATTTGGGCGCGTCCTCTAGATTTGGCAGAACGGCTTAGTGTGACATTAATTGCTAGGCATTACATGGTCACATGGACCCCTCCACGTATTAACCGTCGCGTTTACTGACCGCCACCTTAACCGTTGAACGTGGCATTAAATGTTTGAAACTGGCCACATGTGGTGGCTTCCGCTTAGACCACCCGAATACCTATCAACAAACCCACTATAGTTAGGCCTTAAGGCCTTGGTTCTCGACTCGGGGTCATATAACATGTGGGGGTTGGCCCTTACGGGCTGGCCCCCTTTGCCACCTAAACAAATGTTTTTCAAACTTCAAATATAACCCGCCACCATTGTATATTAAGAACCAATCATATGGTCCAATGGTAAAGCGCTTTTGTTGTTTGGCATGTGGTTCGGGGTTCGAATTTGGTAAAGTCACAAAATATTTTTACACTGCAGAAATTTCCACAGGCCAGGGGCAATGTGGCGGCCTCCGGGCCTGCCACGTGGCAACCCATGATTGGCCAAAAAATCGCAAAGTCAAACCACTATTAAAACCAGCGCTGCCACTTGTCACTGTAGGATTGGCCTAGGTGGAATATTTCAGGGAATATTCCAAGGAATATTTTGAGGAATATTCTAGGAATATTTCAGGGAATATTCCTAGGTGGAATATTTCAAGGAATATTCCAAGAAATATTTCGAGGAATATTCTAGGAATATTCCCTGGAATATTCATTTTTTAATTTTTCAAATTTGGAAGTCAAGCCTGGTTAAATTGGTCTTTTGCATGAAAATGTGAATTCTCAAACTTGAATAACTTTCACATATAGTGTCGTATTTGAGTGTCGTTCATAGCATCAGGATCGTATCTTTGAGGCCTATCTGGTCGTTTAGGTTGCAAGTGAGTTTGAACACTTTCAATTTTGAGCTTTTTCCATGGCTCAGACTTGAGCTCCTAATCACACCTCCCAAATGAGAAGCTTTTGGACCCCAAAATCTCACTGAAATTATGAAACTGAAACTGAACTGTAAATGAGAGAATAATAACATTCTCTTCTCTTCAACCTCCAAAAATTTTCCTAACTTGCCAACTGTCCTCATGGAAAATTTTTGTTGAATGAGCCATGTACTTGTGCTGAATCCCAACAAAGTTTTCTCGCCATATCAATCTTCCATTCTGAAACTAGCAATGACCCTTGCTAAACTTTGTGCCCTCTTTGCTTGCATGCCTTTCCATCTCATGGAATCTTGCACCGATTTGCACCGACAATTCATTCTCTGCACCAATCGACATCAAAGGAACCTTGTGCAACATATGACATCAACAACAAGTTGACAATGAAATGTGTTGTACAATTGACACAACCATCAATGTAAAAGGTTTGCCCACAATCGACACAAGTTGACAAACATGTGTAACACAATCGACACAAGTCGAAAATCATGTGTAACACAACTGACACAAGTCGATAAAAAACAAGATACATCTTGAAAAACACATGTGTATGTATCATGTACAATGAGCTATATACAGTTCTCTAATTACACATACAACCTCTATGTACATGTGCAACCTCAACTCTTCTTTTCAAATACCAACAATTACATCATCCCAAAAACATGTGGGTGACTAAGAGCTGAATCAAAAGACATTTCTGCAATATAAGTGAGTATCATACTCATCTTTTACACCTCCATGGCAAAATTTTGCAACAAGAAAGAAATTCCATCAACTGAAACTTCTTTTACATGCAATCTTGTATCAACTTTCCAACTGAAATACATGCATACTAATATGAAATTTGCATGTACAAAATGAGTATGACTTACTGCAATAAGAAGTTAATCCACTTCCTACCAAGCCAACTCCATGGCGTCTTTTGCGGTTGCAATACACCTTCATGTGAATCTTCCATTTCCACATCGATAATGGACTCCATAGATCCACTTCCGCAAAACTTGTTGTCCTCTAGCTGCATGTGCTTTGGACGATTTGTTGGAAGCAAAGTCCAAAAATGAGAGACATCATGTCCCTTCTTTTGACAAAATGTGAAAATTTGGAACACTTTATGTGAAAGTTTTCTTTTCCTCTTTTGCTTCTTGTGTGCTTTCTTTCTCAACTAGCATCTTGAAGCAACATGGTTAAATCCACCACAAAATGTGCAACAAAACTTTCTTTCATTTGAACAAGAAAAATTATCATTCTTTGTTGAAACATAATAAAATTGATCATGTGAATAATTATACCTCTTTTGCTGCATGGAATTTCCATCCTTTTTGTCTTCGAAAGACGATGAACTAGTAGAGGTGACAACTTTCTTTTTCATACTTACATCACAATTCTTGTCTTGAAAACGGTTTGAACTTGAAGGCTTACCATAAGTGACATGTTTACCCTCTACTTGTTGCAATGATGGCTTAAAAAAATGGCAATCATCCTTAAAAAAATTTCTACATATATGCATTTTAGAACTTGGAATAAAGGTTCTCTTAAAATTTGCATCACACGCATTCAAGGATTTGGAGTCTTCGCCATTAAATTGCTCATAACCAAGACCAACATTCATGGGTCACTCCACAACCGAAATAGGGTCAACCATGCCCTGTGCATACTTGCCCAAACCTTTGCCTTCATGATAGCCCATCTTAAACATTATTTTGGACCCTATACCCCTTGTATGTTTTTCAAAAGAACCAACAGACTTTTCAATTGAGGAAATTGAAGACAAGTTGGAATGGTTTACCTCTTCCTCGCACTTGTTCTTGGACAAAGCTTCTTGAGCTTGAAGGAGTTGTTTCTCCATGTCATGCAGTCTTTGGAGAATTGCTTCCTTCTCATCCTTCATAGCCAACAATTGTGCATGAAGCTTGACACTTTCTCTTTGATCCTCAATTAGAATCTGCACCATGTCCTTCACCTTAATGAACTCATTCTTCATGTCATCATTGAAGAATATCGTGAAGGAGGAAACTTCACTTGTAGAAGAAGTTGACATTATGTAAATGGTAAAATTAAAAAAAGGAACTTCCAAAGAAAAGTTCTCAAATATTTCAAACAAATGACAAGCTTTTCACCAAATGTCAGTAAAGACCCCTTCTTATTTAAGCAACCATAAAACAAAAACTCCAATAGATTTTGTAGGAAACACTAATCAAGTGGGTTTGTTTTCCAAAGATAATATTGAGGTAATTTGGGGTAAGGAAATATCCTACAACTCTTTTTTCCTTCCCAAGACTTAGCTAACATTAGCTATCTTTTCAACTCAGGCAAACTCAGACAATCAACCAATTGCAACCAATAAAACAGTCAATCTCTTACACTATTTTAACACCTTTTGCACGAAAAAAAATTCTTAACATAAACTCAACCTGAGCTCAACCTATGCTCTGATACCATCTGATCTGAAAATGGAAGTACTTGAAAATGTGTGTGATGTATCCATTTCCATTAATTAAATGTGTGCAAAATTCTCCATGTCTGGCTGATTAAACAAAGTGTTTTTGGTAACTGTTTATGAATTTATGTGGGATGGAAAGTTAATTTAATTTTTTTTTAACATATTAAATCAGAAATGTACAGAAAGATAACTTTATCATAACATGACACAAATGTTTGGTGAGCAGTTCACCCCTCATGGGCTACGTCTGCTGGATCAAGCCTCCCAAAATGAGCTTGTCCTCTTGTATTAAAAAGATCCAAAATGCTAATACAAGTTTAAAAGTGTCTCAATAGACAAATATGACTACAAATAAATAATTATAAGACATAAAAATTCTAATAATGCCTTTCCATATTAACTAAACAGTGAAGAATTACCATAAACAATGATTTCTTCAATAATGCCCTCATGTCTCTTTAAACTCCTATGAATATTTTTGGGTAGTAGAAGTCCTCAAATAGGTCTGAAACCTCTTCCATTAGGTTCATAAGGTCTAAATTAGCTGAAAATGATCTTTGGTTCACCTCAAACAGAGAGGTACAACTCAAAACAGCTCCAACTCCAAAATGGCCCTTATGGCCCTGAAAACTCTCCTGAAGCTTTTCAGGCTCTGAAAGTCTTCAAAAAGTTCTGAAGCATCTTCCATTAGGTTCAAAAGGTGGAAAATAGCTGAAAATGGTCTTTGGTTCACCTCAAATAGAGAGGTACAACCCAATACAGCTCCATTTCCCCAATGGCCTTGATGGCTCAAAAAGATTCCTTGAAGCTAAAATGGTTTTAGAACACCTCTACTACCTATGGAACCTATCCCAATGGCTCTGGAATTCTGAAAATAGTTGAAAATGACTTTTGTTTTACCAAAAATGCTTAAGCATAGCCCAAAACAGCTCCAAGTCCCTCTTGGCCCTAATGGCTTTCATTGCTTCCCTGAAGAAAAAGGAACTAGAGATCAACTCCAATGGCTCTGTAGCCTATTCCAATGGATCTATAATCCTCAGAATACCCAAAATAAAAAAAAAAAATCATCCAAAAAGGTTCTCCCTATCAGAAGTTATGACCAAAACATTATTTTCCCAATATTAATTAAAAATCCCACTAAAAGTGGGCTAAATGGAGTTAACTGGAGTTAGTTTTGGTAAATAGCGCCAAATCTGGGCGCATCCTCCAGATTTTGCAGAACCGCTTGGTGTGACATTAATTTCCAAGCATTACGTGGTCACATGGACCCCTCTGCATATTAACCGCTGCATTTACTAACTGCCACCTTAACCGTTAAACGTGGCATTAAATGTTTGAAACTGGCCACATGTGGTGGCTTCCGCTTATACGATCGGAATAACTATCAAAAAACCTGCCATGGTTAGGCCTTAAGGCCTTAGTTTTTGACTTGGGGTCATATAACATGTGGGGGTTGGCCCTTAGGGGTTGGCCCCCTTTGCCGCCCAAACAAACATTTTTCAAACTTCAAATATAACTCACCACCATTGTATATCAAGAACCAATCGTATGGTCCAATGGTAAAGCGCATGTGTTGTTTGGCATGTGGTCTAGGGTTTGAATCCGGTTAAGTCACAAAATATTTTTACACCGCTGAAATTTCCACAGGCTAGGGGCCACATGGCGGCCTCTGGGCCTGCCACGTGGCATCCCATGATTGGCCAAAAAGTCGCAAAGTCAAACCACTGTTCAATCCAGTGCTGCCACTTGTCACTGTAGGATTTGCCCATGTGGAATATTCCATGGAATATTCTAGGGAATATTCTGAGGAATATTTTTGGAATATTCCTTGGAATATTCTTTTTTTAATTTTTCAAATTTGGAAGTCAAACCTGGTCAAACTGGTCTTTTGCATGAAATTGTGAATTTTCAAACTTGAACAAATTTCTCATACAATGTCGGATTTGAGTGCCATTTGCAGCGTGAGGATCATATCGATGAGGCCTATCCGGTCATTTAGGTTGCAAGTTATTTTGAACACTTTCAATATTGAGCTTTTTCCATGGCTCGGACTTGAGCTCCTGATCAGAAGGGGAAGTCAAAGAGAGATAAGTATAAGGTAGACCAAAGTGCCGAAAGGACTAGACCCTGAGGAGGCAAGAATTACAGGTGCGAAAATTCTATTTTATGAGTGAGTACCTGTGCTATAGGCGGAGGGGGAGGCATACCTATGCCCGCCGAGACAAAGTACAAAAAATAAGGCGTCTAGTAAACAAGGGACTGAACAATATAGTATATGCTGGCATAAACATGAGCCAAATAAACAACATGATAATGAATCCCACATACATATTGTGCCTGGGATAAAAGTGATGACTTGTACAATAATATCTAAGTACATGAGATATAAATACAACCCAGATGCCCCTGTAAACAGGAAAGGGCTTTGAAAATATGACTAATACATGCAATCAAAAAGGCGTTGTAAGTGGCTGAGGCCGTCATCATCAAATATATGGAGCTGCATAAAAGGCTGTAATGAAGAGGTCATCCAGGAATGTGGGGGGCTACCTATAGGGCCACCCCATCATGAGGGTTGAGACATCTCACACACACCTGGGAATCACCGATATCAGCTGCTACATCACTGAACCATCAAGTATACGGATCTCTCTCAGGCTGAAAGGAGCTGGAGCTAAGAAGCAATCAACTCAAAGGGAAATAACGAGTCCCTTTGCTTGATCTGAGGCACCAAAAAAGAGTGGAAGATGGAACCAAGGTACACTACCCTCTAGACCTATCTTCTGGAATGAATGAGCTGATGTCGACAGAAGGAGGTCTGCCATAGGTGAGGTAATAAGGGATCCTCAACTAAGGCATGAGAGAAAATAGTAGAGTGACTGACAGACTGACACCAGGGATGATGATGAAATGGGGGGTACTGAGTAGCGAACGGTCGACTTCCCTTGTTAGAGCATAAAGGGCATGGATGACCTCGCATCGACTGACATAATATCATGATGGATAGGGGACAATGGGACTGAAGGCCATAATGTGCGACATGAGAGAGGAACCAAGCAATGAAGGATGGAGGACTATAGCGGGAGATAAAGGGACTCAGGATAGACTCCATGAATGCAATTATGACTCAACTCAGATGCTTTAACCAAGGGAAACTCGATGGTGCTGCCACAAAGAAAAAAGGTCCAATGGGGACCATAAAAACATGAGTACATGATGGTTACTCACGACGAAGATCGACACAAGCATGGAAAAGTATGAAGGAAAAGGGGTGCCTGCAAGTAGAAGTGTTGTGGGTGAAGAAATTCAATTTTTAGGAGTGTTGAAGTGACCCTTCTTCGAAAAAATGTGTCCCAGTGAAGTATCAACTCATGAAAAACTAATAGATACCCTATTAAGGGCTGAATGAGAGCTTTCCAACGGTACAGACGATTTGGAAACTTGAGCTATGGTTTGGTCACAGCAAGGGAAATAAAAATTAGGGGTTTCTCTTTTAATAAGGAATTTTCCCTCCAAATTCACTCATTTACATGTGGAGCTGTGGTGAATGTAGAGAGGAGAGAAGGCCCTAAATCTTGCGATGATCGTAGCAGACAAACTGACCGTTGGAATCGAGATCCGTCAGTTGCAGGTAAGAGGCCTAACCCTACTCGTTCTTTTTAGTGGATTGAAAGTTTAGATTAGGTCCCCAGGGATTAGGAACAGACCCCTGCTCCTCTTCACGGCCGGGTCGCACTTTTTGGGGCAAAAAGTACGACCTAGGTAGCAGGTTTTGAGAAAACAACTGCGACTTGTCCCAAGTTTGGGCCCGAAAAGTGCAACCTATCAGGGAGGGGTTTTTATGTGCTATTTTTTTGCTGAGCACTGGGTTTTTATGATGAGATACAATATTTCCTATATGTACACTGACAAATATGATGGTTTTGTGCAGGTATGGCAGAATTATGGATCAACTAGAGAGAGAGAGACCTGGGCACATTACGGTTGGAGATCTGGGAGGATCAAGGTGTCCGCAGTGCATTTGCTATGTTTGGGGTTCTGAAGTTTGTGGAGAACCCTTTGATGAGAGCTGGAGAGCCATTATTGGCCCGGATTGTCAGCTATTGGGATCCGGACCATGAGGTCTTTATAGTGCAGGGGCATTGGATCGAGTTGATAGTCTAGGATATATATTTCTTGACTGGTCTCCCACCACTTGGAATGGTAGGGAATACTCAGCTAGTGTGACCACAGGGGTGGAATATCATAGAGTTTGTAGAGTGTCATGGTCGACCAAGTCTCCAAGTCAAGGGGACTCAGATACCCATCAGGGATTTGGAGAGGTTAGAGACTCGTGATGTGGCCACAGCAGTGCTACGGATCCTGGGCAACCAGGCACTCCACCACATCACCAGAGGGTAGATGATGCTTATGGAGAGTGTTTTGAGTGGGACCTATTATGGGTGGGCCCAGATGATGCTATCGTCGTTGAAATGATTGTTGTTGCTATGCAAGCGACAAGTGAACTATGACTGTGCATATGGTATAGTTTTGTGCTCGTTCTTCTTTGAGCAGATCCCGACACTTCAAACTCGCATACAACTCCAAGATGGGGGCCTGAGAGAGCCTAGGATGCACCAGTGGGGGCGACTACTGTGTAGAGGAGGAGGTGGGGTAGTTGGACGGGTGTTCCAACCTGAGTTCTTTGTTCATTGGGATCAGATGCCACTGTATATAGACGACTATCCCTATAGTGGGATGATTTATTGTGGGGAATCAGATCTTCCACTACCGCCTGGTTGAATATGGGGGCTTGTTGGTAAGTGAAAAATTGCTAATATTTTATATGCAGGAAAACTTATAGAATATTGTATGTGGTACTGATTCTTTCACTTTTGGTATGCAGATACAGCACCGGTAAAACCGGCCAGGTATATGGGACGACCTGTAGTATCGGGGACCACAGGACCTAGTGGATCAAGGGCACAGTAAAATGAGGATGCAACAACCCTCGTAGAGGAAATTCATCGTAGATGTGAGAGGATTCTGACCGGTGTTTCAAAGCGCGGCTGGCAAGACTTAGAGGACCAGTACATAGAGCCATGTATTGGTCTACCCTCGGAGTGGCGAGGGGTCATGCGGCGCATGGCGATGGCCGGACAGGGTATGCATGATCTACAAGCTATGGGAGCAGAGCCATTGGCTCGGTATCCTCCAGATAGTGATTAGTGTGTAGGGGCAGGTGGTGCCCCCAGTTTTGAGTTTTGTAACATGCTATGGGCATGTCATATGTATCAGAGTGGATGGGCTCTAAAACATCTTATACGACACATATTATGGATATGCATCATTTTGATATTTTTATGTTATTGTCTTGTGTTAAATGCATGTGCTAAATGCCAATCTAGAATATGGTTTGCAATGCTATCTACATGGAGATTTTGTGCTCTAGGTACATGAATGAATGTAATGATTTCAAATTCACGCATCAAAAGCTTCAGTCATAAATATATTCTAAAAAGGATAGGATTATGCACATGATAGTACCATTCAATTACATGACAAGAAGCAAGGAATCTAAACAAACATGTAGGTGGAGGATGCGATGTGAAAGGGCATCGGATAATAAACCGCACACTACGTCATATTCAGACTGATTATTGGTATCAGTACCAATGCATACACCGTTCGAGAGAACAAGCAAATGCAAGGGGGTAAAAATGGCCCATCCTGCTGAGGTTAGATTCTAGGAGTAGCGACTTGCACCATCAGCGAAACCGATATAAGGTGTGGATGGGAGGTCTATATGAAAGGTGCCAAAAGACAATAAATGGGAGGATGATGAACAATGCTGGCAACCTGAGCACAAAGTAGAAAACGAACGTACTCCGTGGGAGAGAGTGATCTGGGTAGGATGTCTACTACTCATATGTTGACGGTGAGGTGGAGTATGGGAGATACCGAAGGTGTAGCTTGTGCTCAGGCTGTGAAAGTCACCATAGGCATGGATGGTGCCATCCCGCTTATGGGTGGGAAAGATGAAGTCAGGGGTGGACATGGCTTCCATGATGTCATCATCACAATAAAAGATGGAGTGTTTGGAGGAAGGGAGACCACATGACGTGATGAAGCTACATGACTAATCATCATGAGAAGAAAGGTTCACATGCGCATCATCATGGGGGATGATGTAAGAACAAGAAGATAAGGGATCTACTGATGTTGAGCCCAAGGTGATCGCTGAAGGGAGGTCAAGTGAAACAATAGGAGAAGATTTAGAGGGAGCTTCTACCGAGGGTCTTATGGATGATGATAGGTAGAGGATGGTGGCTGTATGCTCCTTCATCTCGACATCAGGAAGGGGAATGTTAATAGGAGTGGGTAAATCCTCATTCTGGCTTGCAGCATACTGTGCAAGTACAGGAGAAGTTGATTGGTTCTGTTCAATCTCGTACTCCCGAACTACCTCTAAATAGGCACAGTAATGCGTAAGGTGGGGACAATGATGAGAGAAATGGCCATGGAGATCACACAAAGCACAATTTTGGTTGGTGTGAATAGTCTTGGTGTTATCGGTTGCAGTCGAGGAAAAAGCAGGGGTTTCAGGGACCATAGACTCAGGGAATGCGACTTTAACCATGGGCTTGATGCGAGGCAACTCGTGACAGGTATTGGTGATGTGACTGACGACATCACACAAAACATAGGGATTTGGAGGTGGAGGAGGTGCAGGGTCAGTCGGGGCTTCCTTGTCCTTTGAGGCCCTCTTGCGAGCTTTTCCCTTCTTACTCGAAGTGGCTGCAAGAGGAGCTGGTTCCTGTTGAGGTGGCTAAGGCACTGTAATAGCGAGAGAAGTTATAGGGACCGGTTTAAATAGGGTCAAAGCAAGATAAGGTTTGGGTTGACCAGGCGGGTAGTGGCTGGAGGATCAAGGTGCCAGATGGGAATCCCAAGGGTCAGGTTAGGAAGAGAGAGGGTGGCCATGACAGGTGCCGTATAAACTCCTGGTGGGGGAGGTAGGAATGGTATCTGACCGAAGGGGTAATGGCCAAGTGGGAAGGCTCCTAAATGGTTAAGGCATGGAGGAACCATTCCAGGAGGGTAGAGAGGCTCATGGATACTAGTTGAAGGGCCAAGAGGAGGAGGTACAGAAGGTTGAATCGAAGGGATAGGAGTAGGCTATGGAGGGAAAGGACGCTGCTAACTAGTCGAGGCGGGCTGCTTGAGATCAACCCAAGATGATTGAATCATGCAAACATTAGATGAGCTGGGATCAAAGACAGGAGGAGGAAGACCAGGGAATGCACCAAGCAATGAGGAATCTTTGTAGACTCCATGTGAGATACTGGTCAAAGGATCAATGGTTTTCTTGTTGGCCATCGAAGAGATGGTGGACTCAAGGGAGGTCCGAGACTTCAGTTCGTAATATTTCAATTGGTCAATGGTGACTATATTTTAGTTATGAGGGAAGGACATCTTGCGGTGGACAACAGAAGGGACAGTAGACATCACATAAGTGTATCTACAACCCAATAGAATTTTGTAATCTAAGGGGGAATCTATGACTTCTACGTCAACGAAAACAGTCTTGCCTGCAAGAGTAATAGGACAATTGTGGAAGAAGCCAATGGGCTAGGAGGCGTGGCCATCCGATGCTCGGAGAGTGATCATGGAAGGAGCCAACTCAGGTGATCCTAGTTGCTTCCAAACCGAAGCGAACATCACACAGGTGGATTCCCCCTCATCAATAATGCATCGGGAAACATTGTCATTTCAGATATTGACTGGGATTTGGAATGCGATGGAAGCAGGGAGAGGAGGATGTTCTGACCGGTCAACATCAAAGACAATCAATCATTCATCGGAAGGATCTACAGCACCCATGGAAGATAGTAGAACTTTTCGTTGTGAAGGGCATGACTGGAGGAGTTCGAGCATTGAAATGTCAGCAGGAGATTGTGCCAAATCATCTACTATGCTATACAAATGGGCAGCTTTGCCAGAAGAAGCATTTCAATGGAGTGGTCCCTTAGGGATCTTGGTATGAACCTCTGCCTTAGGCTAAGGGATCTACAAGGGACCATTAGGTGTCGAAAGAGGCTCTATAGAGACTGAAGGAGGTGGCTCGAGGATAGACATAGCGGGAGGCTTGTTGTACTGACGGGAAAGAGTCTGAAGATTGATGTCTATGGTGAGAGGTTGATCAGATTTCATCATGAGAATCTGGTAATCGGAGGTACCAGATGGAAGATTTTGAGTGGCCACTTGACCTTTAGGTGGTTGGGTAGCCATAAATCCTTGTTGAGGGAAAGGATCAGTAAGCACAGTCGGTTAACTAGGTGAAACACTAGGAGGGACGGAAGGGGAGGCTTGTTATCCTCGCAATTTTGCTTGAGACTCTCACTGCTGCCACATCTATGGTAAAAGAGGACAATCATGTGTGTAATTACCATATACACCACAAAAATAACAAGGCTTGTTCATGCGAACAAGCCTATCCTGCTTGCGCTGGGTGCCCTGTTACTAGTTAGTAGTGTTAGGAGAATTATTTTGAGGATTAGGTCTAGGATTACTAGGAGAAAACTGATTTTTAGTGCCTCTCCTCTTCTTTTTGGAGGGAGGAGGATTATTCGCGCCCTGTTGTGCATACACCTACCCCTTAGGGGGTAGTGGCTGCTGTTGCAGGGGTTGAGAAGGCAAGGGAGGAAGTGGTGCTAATGCTGGAGAAGCTGGAGAACTAGACTAAGGATACAGATAATAAGGAGGTTGGCTAACCATGTGGTAAATAGGAGGTTGGGAAAAAAGAGGAGGCATGTTGTATCTTGGATACGTGCTACCAGGAGGCGGAAAAGTGCAGGAGGTGTTGCCCCCCCCAGGAAATCCATAGCCCATGGGAGGTTGAGCATATGGATTAGAGAGAGCTCCAATGATACTTTCGATGTTGTGAGATGCCCTCAGTGTGTTGGCACCACTGGGTCTGGGAAGATCAGGTAGAACGGTATAAACATAACCCGACTGATCGTATATCAGGTCATATTTTAATGCAATTTGGAGAGCGACTTCTTTAGTTTGAGGAAAGTGTGATGCGACATCTTTTCCGATAGGTTTCAAAAGAGATCTAAGGAACCAATCCATGTAGACATGGTCTTCGAAGGTAGTGTTTATCGACATAGGCTCTTTCTTCTCTGCCATTCTTGGACATGGTCGGATAGGCGGGTCGCAGACAATTGATGGAAATAAGCCAAGAGTTCGGTACTAGTGTCATAACGAAGGGGAAGATGGAAGTAAGACAGAAAAGTATGGTAAATAGTTGCAAAGGTGGTATGAGAGGAAGGGGCCTGATCAACATACCACTTAGAAGCTTCACTTGTAAGCATACGTTGGAACAACCAAAGACGGACAGAGTCATCGGTAATGGAGTTAGACGAACACCACATGTGGAAAGATCAAACATGATTTGTAGGATCTTCTCCAGCAAGGCCTTAAAACTTTGGGATGTTGGAAGGGAGCTTCGTTAGCATAGCATGCCAACTAGCATCATGGTGTATAGGGTCATTGATCAACTGGTCAAAATCGAGAAGGCTGAGGCCTGCCATGAAGGGGAGCAAAGGCGTAGTCGGGGTAGTGTCTGTTGCGGTCCCACTAGTGGTATTCCTAGCATGAGGGCCAGGGTTATCACCAGCATTAGGTCCTGCACTAGACATGGTGAAGGTGACAGGGGGAGAACCGAAGGTAGAATGAGGAGGATAACCTAATGGAACAGAAGAAGAGTCAGAGTACAGATTCGGTGGAGGAGTAACTCGAATCCTATGTGGAGGAGTAAGTCTTCCCATCGGAAACTAAGGGTGAAGGTGAAGAAATCTTCGGGATAAATGCCTTGGTGGTGCAATGATGACGAGAAAAACACGACACAAAGGAAAAAGGGATCGGCAAGGGAAAGGGGCTGCAGGATCAACTGATTACAATGTCAAAATAAGGGCAGAGAGGTGTAGGATCAATTGATTTCAATGTTTCAGAGTCTTTGCTTGGCAGTGTTAACCAAGCCCTTTTTCGCTTAGGGTGTATGTGTGAGGTGTGTAAATTTTAATTTTTAAACCTAGACGTTTGTAGAGAAAAAGAAAAAGTGTGTTGTATAGCTGCAAATAAACCTGGAAATGACAGTATATAAGCCTACAAAAACAGAAAAATAAACAGCTAATAATTCAATAATCTAAAACCAAGGAGGCGGGCCTCTCAAAAACTAGTCTGTAGGTGAGTAAAAAAACTAATAAAAACACACTAAAATAGCCAATAGATCTAAGGTCAGGAGGGACAGGGATCTAAAGGACAAATCTGTTGGAGAGTGGTGCAGAAAACAACAACAAATAAGAGAAAAATTTGTTCTAAATGAGGTGGCGAAAGGCTATGTCCTGGAGGGAAATAGAGTGAACCCTAGAAGAAAACCTAAAAAAAGCTAAATGAGGTGATTTGGATGGATAACAAGCCAATATGAAGCAAATCTGAAGGAGAGGTATCAGATCTGAAAAAATGGCTTAAGACTCTTAAATTTCAGACAACCTGCTACAGCAAAAACCCTTCCACAAGAAGTGGAAGGTACTAAAGCCCTAGGGGGCTAGGTTCCCACTCAGTTGAGCAAAATAGAACAAGTATAGGTCTAAAATGGGCATAGAAAGAGGTCAGACAACCATGAATAGAGGCTCAAACAAACCCAGAAAACTTTCAAAGAAATTCCCGCAAAAAGTCCAGGTCGCAGTTTTTGACTTGTTTTCAGCAGAGGTCGCATTTTTTGGGCTCAAAGGCACATCCTGAGGGTCCAGGTTGCAGTTTTTGGGCAAAAAAGTGTGACCTGCACTTTTGGCACTCTCGATGGCAGATTTCAGAAAAAATTGTCGTCTCAGTTGTGGCTGATGTCTGTCACCTGCGCAATAGGTCCGAAAACACATAGAAGTTAGAATTTTTATCATTTTATGGTTTTATAGGTTAAAAAAAAATCAAGAAAAGAAAAAAGAAGAGGTTGAAGAGAAATCCTAGGGTTTGAAGTAGTTGGATATGCAAGGATTAGAAAAACGATAAAGGTCATAATCGTAAACTCGTGTGGAGTCGCTAGTTATTAGTATGAATCTTAATTTCAAGCGTACGAAAAAATACCACTTTAGCTGTGCATAACAAACAGCCCTAACAACAAATATGGCTACCAATATCCTCATATATGCAGTTACGAGATCAAGATAAATGCTGCAAAAATCTAGATCTATGCATTAGAAGACATTAAGCAGTAGAAAAAACAAAATTTACTCCATGTATCCAATAGACAAGACAATAATATGTTGAATGAATTTTGTATTAATAGCACCTGGGAGGAAAACACAGAAGGGTGTTACCAGTTCTCCTCAATGGGATGGGTTCTTGTAAGTCCTCATCACTTCAGATCTAAAACTCCTCTCTCTTGATGGTGTAGAAAACCCAGACAAAAATGGTAGCAAAATATGACTATGATGGTGGATCAATAGTCAGACCAAAAGTATAGATCCAAAGTGATCTTTACACAAAAAAATGTGGTAAATGAATGGGAAAAACCTTCTATTTATAATAAAATATTGAGCTAGTCTATATATCGGTGCATAATTAAAATATTATTAACCAAATCAAGATCCAACGTTTATGGAATTATTATTATATTTGTTGGAAGGAAAAGGAATTTGACTTGGGTCAAATCCCTTTATTTGTAAATAATAAATAAATAAATGATTTATTTATCATTTTAAGGATGTGGTTGAGTAATAATCAAATAAATAATGATTTATTTAATTATTTAAGGGTGATTTAGTCATATTTAACAAAGAATATTACTTAAATAAGGTTTAAATAATTATTCTTAGAAAATAATAAGATAAATAATGATTTATCTAATTAATTTCCTTGTCTTGGGTTAAATATAACCAAGAATATTAATTAAACTGTTGTTTAACTAATTATTCCTTGAGTAAAATCAAACAAATGTAGATTTATTTAATATTTCCTCATGGGATTTCCTGTTTAGAGCATAAACAACTTAATAAAGGTGGTTTATTAAGTGATTTTCATAGTGAAAGCAATTTAACTTAGGGTAAAATTGGTCTTATATGGTGTACTTGGGTCCATCTAATGATAATATGTTAGATGACCAAAAAATGGTGTAACACATCTTCTTTTCAACAATAGTATCTTCAGTTTGCAGCATGGTTTTCAGTCGTAGTTGTGATTATTAGTTTGTATAGTTTCAGTTGAATGGCTGGAAACTACCCAATGAATAGGCACATGGTCTACGATTTCTTTTCCAGAGCACATGGGCACAACGTCCCATTGGAGCCATTGTTATCCATGAAAACCATTAGGTTGGTCTTGAGTCAGTTAGGCTAAGTTACTTAGGGTTGAATAGGATATTTTAAATTTGTAATTTAAAAAAAAAATCATATGTGTGAGGGTCTTTTAGGGAGTTTGTAAGGTCATCATTAATGTAGTAGGTGTCATTGTCTACGAGAAATCCAAAAAATATATTGTGCATGAGTTAAATCTAGTCATAATTATGAATTTGACACTTTTACTAACTTCTGCAGCAAATTCAGTGTAAACAAGTCAGGATTTACTACAAAATAACCTGTACTCTATTTGTTTTTCCATCATAAGTATTTTTTGATGATTTTGGGGTAGTCAATGCAATGATAAAGTGGATGAATGATCAAATAAGAGCATGAATATTATTGTGCCACTTGTTCAAGGGGGCAGCTCAGTAGTCAAACTCTATATGGCTGACAGCTCATCATGATGCCAGCTCATCAATTGGACAGCTCACCATATCAACTCAAGTATACAAGGTTTTAATCCATTGTATCAGTTGACCAACACCTCAGCATGTCATTTTGGTTCGATAAAAATGATACAAGTTGAATTGAAGAAAAAGGGTCTTAAAATGGTTGTGAAAAATGATGGCGTTACTCCATGAAAGATGGTAAGGTAACACATTTTTGGACCATATTTTTTCTTATACTATTATACCAGGCATGTACAAGCTTTAGTAGTGTTTTGGAGTTGAAAAAAAAAAGGTGCAAAATATCAATAAACTAGGTACTTTTGTAGCAAGTTCCAGGCTTAAAGATGATATTTTGCTACGAAAGTGCTATAGGTTTCTTTGAGGGTAAAATTTAGCAAAAAAACCAGAACAAGGATGGATCATAGCATGTTCTTACCTCATTAGCCCCAAGGAAGACCCTCCAGTAGTTATAAAGGTAAAATATTATGCAAAAGGTGGATTTTGGAGTTTGCTAAGAAAGTGTGCTACGAAAGTTATGGAAATGATTATTTTAGTAGTAAAATTCAAGCTCACTTTATGACCAAATCGAAAAGAATTTTGGAAATAGGAATGCATTTTTTCTTTAGCATGAACCCATTTATAAAAACCTCTCATTTTTTTCACATCCATTAGGGTTTGGAAAATATGCAATCATCTTTGCGGCCTATTTTTCAGAAATTTTACTAGCTAGATTTGTGTAGAAATTTGAAAATTCAACTTGTTGGAGGTCCAGCTCAACATCCACGTGGCATGATGACACATCAACAGTCTAGCATAGTCATAAAATCCGTTGGTTGCATTTGATAATGGTTACTAAAATAATTTGTTGAGTTATTTAATGAAAGAAGAGTCCTTTTTGTATTCAAACTGTGCCAAACAGAAAAAATCCCTAGAAAGTCTCCAGGTGATGTAATTGTATTATAAATATGTCTCTTAAGTAGGAATTCGAGATGGGCCAAGGTGGCAGACTATTGTATGAGACCTCACTCTATAAATGAGGTATTTTTTGAGTTTTAAGGCATTGGTGAATGTAAGGAGAAGGCTATTATGTAATCTCTTTCTTTCAAGCTAATATATAGTTGCAAAAGTTGTCTTTCAGACCTCAGATTTCTTTTGAGATTATGTATTTTGGTGAAAATGTGAAGCTAGGTTACACTTTTTGCCCTTTTTTGAGAAAAAAATTTCATTTTTTTCGGTTCTTCAACTTTCTACAAACTATAACAATTTTTCTGTGTAGAATTTCAATTTGCGATAAAAATAAAAGTTGTGAGAAATTTCGTTAGCTTTCTATTACTTATTTTTTGAAATTTTTTTATGCAGATTTGATATGTCAACTTAGCGTTTCTTTGAGTGTGTGTTTCTTAACAATCAAAGGATTCATAAGAAGTCATGTTATGACGCAATGTATTCATTGAAAATTTGTGTTTTTGAAAAAAAAAAATTTGTTACAACAATCTAGACAGAGTCTACTTTGTTTTCATCATATTTACAAAGCCAATGGATGCATATCATAATTACTAGAATTTTTTGAACTGGTCCAATACGAAAAAACTGTGTATTTTGGATATGTTTCGCATTGCAAGAAATTTATTAACATATAAGTTATAAACTAAAAATATAAAAGCTACCCATTAGAGACGACGGACCAATGTAATGCCCCATAATTTTTTCAATTTTTTTTACAATGTATTTTGGGAGATACAAAATTTTGATTTCACTGAATCACAATGACCCTCAGAAATTGTTTGCACCCATCTTATTCGAAAAATAATTAAAATTAATAAACGTTTATGAAATTCCATAAAAGTTATATTTTTTGAAAGTAGATTCAATTCTGAAAATGCTTGTCTTGGTTCCAACATTTAATTAACAACCTTTCATGGAGTTTAATCAGTCCAAAGTTGCAGAACCGTTTTTAGAGCCTGGTTTTTGCGTAATTGGTGACACGTTAGTTCGGCTGAACTTTTAGTCGAAGGTGGGCCGAACTATGTTTTCCGCTTAAGGTTCATTAAATCTAACGTCTTAATAGTTCGGCCGAACTTTTGACCAGAAGTTCGGCTGAACTATTGTATAACTCTCTGTCGGCGGGAAAATTTTGCGGAGCCCCCTACTAAAACACATTTCGCATCAATATAAATTGCCGCGAAATGATTCACAATTTTCGCACATTTCGCACACTTCATCTCATTTTATAAATATTTTGGTTTGGGTTCAAAAAATTTTCTTCAAAGTTTGGGTTTAAGAACATTTCTTGGAAGAAAATTGATTATTTGGAAGACATTTCTTGTAGGTTTCTTCAAAGTTTGGGTTTAAGAACATTTCTTGGAAGAAAATTGATTTTTTGAAAGACATTTCTTGGAGGTATGTACGTGTTTTGAGTTGAAGTAAATATTTTGAGCTTCGTTTCATTTTTATAGAACACTTTTCTCTCGAATATTTTAAAGTGTGTTTTGGATTGGAGTATGTATTTTTTACAAAAAATTTGCACTGAATTTTTTTAAATTAAATTTTTTGTGATATTTTTTGTAATTGAGTTATTGTCTAATTTTTTGAAGGAAATTTTTTGAACTTCATACCCTATTATCATGGGAAATCGAAGAACTTGTGTGAGAAAATATGATCGACAAAGAGACCCTGAGACACGTAGAGAAGAAACGAGACAATCTCGCAAAAGAAAGTTAGAAGCCCTCTCAAATATTGAAGAGGAAAATCAACCTCAAGCAGAAATTGAAGCAGGTATGTAAATGTAAATATTATGATCTATTGATATATATTTAAAATTTTCCTAATGTAAAATGTGAAGCTTAATTTTTATTTGATGAACTAGTTTGAAAAATATTTTATTTAATGTAAACAGACAGAGATATTCCTCAAAATATTGAAGAAGAAAATCAACCTCAAGTAGAAATTGAAGCAGGTATGTAAATGTAAATATTATGATCTATTGATATATTTAAAATTTTCTTAATGTAAAATGTGAAGCTTAATTTTTATTTGATGAACTAGTTTGAAAAATATTTTGTTTAATGTAAACAGATAGAGATACTCCTCAAAATATTGAAGAATAAAATCAACCTCAAGCAGAAATTGAAGCGGGTATGTAAATGTAAATATTATGATCTATTGATATATTTAAAATTTTCCTAATATTTACTGACATATTTATTAATTTAGTGATTTATTGAATATGTACTATTTTTTCGAATATGTACAGATGAAATCACTATCGATAATGAGATGTTAGAAAATGTCGACACTCACACATATGGAGATAAAAAACCTGACCATGTTATACGATATCATGTCGATAGAATTTTTGAAAAGTATTTCAAAAATGAGCAAGTGACAGTTCAAGCTCAAATGTTGAAAGGTCTCCTATCATCAAGGAAATTAAAAGAAGCAACGACACTATTGGGTATTCGAAAATCAACCAAAGATAAAAAAATGAAAGAAGAGGTGATAAAAAATATGAGTAGTGCTATAGAGTCAATTAAGAGATCTAGAGATTAAAATGTTTCAAATATACGTAGAGGAATACAAATGGCAATGGTTTCACCAAGTACTCAAGAGAACCGTTTGAATCTAACATCTATGGCACGAGCACTGGGAACCTCGCGAAAAACTCTGCACAAACATCGAAAATTTCGACTGCAAATAGATGTAAATGATGAACTCGTTTGTTGGAGAGCTATTTGTAGGCAACCATACAAAGATAGACTTGGAGAAGATGTTAAAAAAATAATATATGAATATTGGAAGAACAATTCGCGTGTTTCACCGACTGCAAGACATGTGATGCGAAGATGAATAGCACGAAATCAATATGAAGAACATGAAAAAAATCTCTTGGAAACCACTCAAATAGAGTTATTCAACAAGTTCAAAGAAGAGAATCGTCAAATTCAAGTTTCACTCAGTGCTTTTGTTCAACAAAAACCATGGTATGTAAAACCTATCACCGTACGCGACACTTATTGTTGCCGTTATCATGTGGAATTTGAGTTATATTATGACACATTCCTTGATTTCGGTAGAACATTATGGAATGATTCACCTCCTCCTTCCACTATCCGTGAATTCATATCTCAAATTCTATGTGAAAGAGAAAGCGAAGAACTATTTTACAAAAAGAAATGTGTTGGTGGTAAAAAATGCGATGATTGTGGAAATTTGACTAAATTTCAAAACAAATATCGTATTGATATAAATGATCAATCATTGTCCAACATGAAAGTGAAATGGAAGAGATATGAATATATCGATACATCGATTCAAGATGCAAATAGTGTTAAAAGAATTGAATTACTAGAAGACGAAATTTTTCTGATAGACTTTTTGAGAAAGTTTGAGGCAGAAATTTACAAATACACCAAGCATTCCCATAGAGCTCAATGGCAAGACTTGCAATTCAAAAAATCTCGTGAAGTTTTTCCACCAGGGACCATTTTGTCAGTGATTGATTTTGCAGAAAACTACACATTTGTTCCACAAAAAGAAATTCAGAGTGAATACTATCACTCTGACCAAGTCTCCATGCTCGTACATATTCTATATAGACATGCTGAACAAAATGTCGATCATATAGAAAGCACGAGTGAAAATCGACATATCATTAAAGAATATCACTTTTATATCAATGACGATCGTACACATGATACATGTTTTGTACAACATTGTTTTGGAAGAATTTATGATTCATTGAAAGATCGTGGAATAACATTCAATGAACATTGGATATGGTCAGACGGATGCGCAGGTCAATTCAAATCTACACGATCATTCTTTTGGTTGTGTTGTCTTCATAAGAAAACATGCATTAAACATTGTTGGAATTTCTTTGAGACCGGCCATGGAAAAGGAGAACATGACGGTGCAGGAGCATGCATAAAACGAGTACTTCGAAGATATCAAATGAACCACTCTGCACGCCGACTTGTGAACGCTGAAGAAGTTGTTCAATGGTGCATCGCTGCTCTAAGCCATGAGAAAAAACCATCAAGAGAAGTGCGAAGGTACATTCAATTTAATTTATATTGGAAATCTAATTTTAAACATTGTACATTTATCATGCAATGATTATTTTTAATTGTATTTTGATATCATATTTATAAATTCTTTTTCTAATTTTCCATATAAAGGTTTTTCTGGCATATTGGAATCGGAGACGTAAATAGATCAATTGGAAATGAAGTTGGAACAATAAAAGGGACTCGAAAATTGCATTCAATTCAAACAAAATTGTCCACAAATGTGTTTGCATTGGATAAAAGAGAATATTCTTGTTTTTGTGATGTTTGCATAGACAACACAAAATCCAATGACATCTGTGAAAACAAAATGTATGTGAACGATTGGAAACATACAGAGCTAAATACAAAGGGAAAAATGTCTGTTGTAATGTTTGAAGAAATGCAATCAGAGGAAACTACAATATCATCCGATGGTGATCGAGTTTCTGATCTTGTTAGAGAAGGTAACATTTGAATTACTTTCTAATGATTTAAAGATATAGAAATAAATTTAAATATGCATAATTAAATGTTAAATTTATTTTATTGTGCAGGAGATGTTTTTTCTGTACTTGCACCTATTGACAATGATGAAAATGTTAAGTATTATTGGTTGCATTGCACTAAACGAAAAATGAAATTATTACAAGACTATAATGATCACGGATTTCAGTATGACAGAGGGTCTATTATACTGAAAGGTTATTTTTTCAGACAAAATCATAAAAGTGGAGACTTTGTTTACTTTGAAGACTATGAACCTAATTCCATAAGTTGTCAATATAGTCACTTGGTGTGTGCAGCATGCATAAAGTTGATAGAAGTTCAATCAAAGAAAAAATCGAAAATTAAGAAATGGAAAATGTCAAAATCCGATCATGAATGGATTATTGAGGATGGAATTCCATTAGAATTTTTTTGAGTGAAGTGTCCAACAATTTATGATCTTTGGATTAAATATGTTTTAGAACTTCCAGTACTCAACTAAAAATTGAGCTGTTTATGTTATTTGTGGTTTGCACATGTTACAAATTGTTTGGGTACAAGCACGTGCTCTAGTATCAACTGAGAGTAGTTTTTCTATACATGTGCATTGATGAAAAATGTTATATGTATTGGATATATATATATATATATATATTCTAGAATGAAATTAATTGTTCTTGTATATTAATTGTTCTTGTATATGTTTTCCGACCGTATGGTACAAATTATTTCACTTTATTTTGTAAGGTCGGATTCGGTCCCCATATGGCCTAGCCTCCAAGGGACGAGATAACAAGTGGTTGTCCCCACTTGCCTGAATCTCAGCTTTTAAGTAAAATTTTATTGTTTATGGTGGGCATCTTACATGATGTCCTAGCCAAGGATAGATTCTCTTTGTTTCAAGTTTCCGGTAAAAGTTGTCACCGAATGACCTACTAGGATATTATAAATACTAGCTTTGTAAGATCATTTGGCATTCGGAAAAATTCGAAAGTCTTAGACTGTCAATCAATTTAAAGTATCATTCACCCTAGGAAGTGTAAAATATTCAATGTAGGTTGGTGACGATGCTCACTCCTAGCTTGAAGTAGCTCCAATGACCAATTCTTTAATGAATTCCAATGCACTAGACCAAAGTTGGTGACCCACTTGGTTTTTCACCCAAGAAATTCCAAGGTACTCTTCTTACCTTTGGCCCCCAAAGCTACAATGGAGTTATAGGAAGGTGAAGAAATTTTTTTTCACTGATAGGAATTTGGTCACTTCCCTAATCTCCCCTTATCAAAAAGTTCCTATCTACTACATTATCCAGCATGTACTCAAGATCACTATTTCGTAATTAGAATATCACAATATCATAAGTTCTCACAAAAATACATGGAATGCTATTACGACACTCATATAACAATGGGGAGCTCAAAACCTAGAAAGCTCCTCATCCCCTTAATAATAATGTGTTTAATTTAGTCTTTTATGTGAGGATTAGGTGTGAATCTTGTTTTCACATACAAAAATAATTAATTGTTTAATTCCATAAATTTGATTATTCACCAAAATACATGTCATATCCACTATTTGTCTCTCCTAAAAATTCCCATTATTTTATTAAAATATGATTTTATCTCACCCAACTATCACATGTTCCTAAATTTACTCCTAATTGTTCCCTATGACCTAAATCTACTCCTAATTGTTCCCTATGCTGCTTTTCCCTTACTTATTTTTAGAAAATTATTTTCCTAGATCCATCATAACTATGGATCTATCAAGCGCCGAGAGGGATCAAATATCTAGAGGTGCAAACCTCTTTTTTGAGTGCAAAACTTGAGGAAAGGTTTGCAACCCAGAGATTTGATCCCTCTCAGCGCTTGATAGATCTGTAGTTAAGATGGATCTAGGTTGGTTTCAGTCGTGTGAAACCAAGGAAAAACTAACGATAATATGAGGAACATATGATTAATTTTATCAATAATATGTAAATACATCTAATATTAATATAACCATTTTAAATATGCTAAATATGTTTGAGATTTATCAAGTCATTTTAATTTTAAATTTTCTTAGTTACCTCAATTTGTTGAGATGATAAATATTGTAGAATAACTTTAATATGGAAAATGATCAAATAAAATTTTTGAATGCAAAGTGACAATGTAATAATATTGACTGATCTAGAATGTGAATAATTAGAATGTAATAAATTACAAATAGCATTTATTGTGAGATCAATCTTAAACTATTTTCTTCTTCTATTATTATTGTCACCCTTATTAGTTTTGTCATCTTTCCGTATCGATTATATTAAAAAGAAAGTAAAAATCATAAATCATAAACCATTTAAATATTTAGCTCGAACTCTTGTAGTAAAGACCATACCTTGTCTCTCTTGCTCTCCAATATTATTAGGTTTAATTATTATAACACAAAAATTGTTCTACATTGTCAATAATTTTTTGCGCTTACACTGAAATCAATGAACACTATTAATCCAATGACTTTACAAGTAATGTACCATCATACATGAAATTATATCAAATCAGAAATCAACATATACAATGAAATCAATGGGGATTGTCTTGTTACAAGTAACATTTCAATTTACCACATGTGCAAATCTAGGTTGAAACCATCCAAAACTTTAAGTTATAGATTGAAACCATCCAAAACTTTAAGTTTTAAAATCCTTTTGATTATATATTGTGCAACATTAAAACATTAAACATTTGAAGTTCATTAAATATCACATGCAAAATGTAGATTGAAACCATCCAAAACTTGAGTTTTAAAAACTTCACATGCCATGCCAATTATAATTCAACTATCCAACAAAAACATTTAAAATTAAATATCACATGCCAAATGTAGTTCAGATGACAACATTACTTCACATTCACATGCCAAAAGTACTTAAACCATCCAAAAATTAAATAAAACAAATTATATATAATAACAATGTAATAAAATATGTCCAAAAATTGTAAATCACACAAGTATCAAACTGTATCAAGTTTAACAAATTTTAAAACCATCTAAATTTTAAAATCAAATCTACTGTAAATCATGTCCATCAAATGGAGGATCTAGCGTCTGGGTCTCAGTCCGCGCCCTATCCTGTGAATAGGAAACCTACATACACAATGCACATGTACTTGAACATTAAAATTTGAAGTTTTAAAAATGAATGAGAATATATATATCTAGAACTTCATGTAAAAAACAAAATATAACAAAAAAATCATGCAATACCTCGTAAGGTTTCCTCTCCATTTGATGAACAGGTTCTGCCATAGAAACATCTGCAGTGGTAAACTGTAAAATATACATGTACAGTTAAATATATATATATATATATATATATTAAAAACTTTCAAATGAAAATGCACGTGTACATATATAAACTTATTTTCAATAATATTAAAAAAAAGAACTAAAGACAACTTGTTCAAATGTTGTGGATGTTCCTATCTCCGTCGCTAGAGTCCTCGGATTAAAAAAATCTTCTATACGAACCTAAATTCAAAAAATTTTAAATAACTCAAAATATAGATCTCTCTCTATATATCTCAATTTTTAATGGAACTTTTTGAGGTAACATAGATTTTTAACTTGTGAAAAATTGTCCATACTTGTACATCTCCCAATGAAGTAGAAGGTATATCTCCTAAGGAAGAAGAAGGTACCACCATCCCAAAAACATCAGACGGAATCGGTACCTGTTAAAACATTTTATCAAATTATATATATACATACATGTACATGTGTGGCAAAAATTATTTATTTTAGAGTCACTTAAAAAACACTAACATACATGTGCCAACATATCATGATGGTCAGACCCATCTGCATCGTTTGAACCGAAGGTCCCGAACGTAATATTAACATTTTCATCACGCATCATGCCTGAGAACTGCAAATGGTGTTTTAACATATAATCATACATTAAATTAGATTAATGTACACATACAAATAAATGTATACATGTAAATACACATGTATTTATTACAAATTGTACACATGTATATGTAAAAATAATTTCAAACCCTAAGGTCACTAACACATACCGTTCCGGTGCCCTCTTCCTCATGAAAAATTAGGTCTTGCAGACCATTGCGACAATTTATTGCATATGTTCGGAGATC
The DNA here is from genome assembly GCA_034641835.2 of Pinus albicaulis. Taxonomy (NCBI): domain Eukaryota; kingdom Viridiplantae; phylum Streptophyta; class Pinopsida; order Pinales; family Pinaceae; genus Pinus; species Pinus albicaulis. The sequence continues at coordinate 166,153 of JAXQQM020081336.1, forward strand.
TTCAAAATTCATGTTGTAAATCTCATCATCTGTACGATAAACAAAATTGGCACATGCATTTTCACGTGCTCTTTGTTGATTTAAACAAAGATCAACTCCACTCAATCTGCTATGAACATTGTCGATCATAACATCTCTTGCTTCTCGACTTATTTGAGAAGTCGCATCCATCTCTGATCGCAGAGTTTCGACTCGAAATGGTCAACTCACCAATGGCGGCTCAGGGCGAGGCAACTCCACATCTCGCTTAGTGCCCTTACGTTGATATAATCGACCTCTCCCCGGGCCAAAAAATTCTGAAGGAAGGTCATTGTAGTCGGGTTTCATACCCAAAAAAAATTCTGCATAAAACATTTGTGCAAAATAAACAGGAACCTCATCGTTCCATGGAAGCCTTCCAAAGGCCCCAAGATGTCAATCATACAAATAACTAGCTTTTTCTGGGTGCTTGAAATACTGCACCTTCAACATTTTTCTTTTTGGCCCTTCCTTACAATTAAACATTGACTTGGCCTCTGCTCTTGTAACTTTTTGTTTTATGTCCTGCCATTTATCGGGACCTATCACTGTTTCTTTTCTCTTTCTCATCAGTTCTACAAACGAATAAGTCATTGGGCCCAAATTTCTGTACACATTTACCATTTCACCCAATGAATGTGTAACTATTTCTAGGCTTTGTATACTCTCAGCAGGTAGAGACAAAGCCATGAGATCTCTTCGCAATTTTGCATGAAGGCTTTCACACCTTTGTAAGGTGCATTCCACCATGTTGGTTTCCCATGGTATATCAGTAATCTCAGCCGGATAAGTTGTGTTGGGTTGACAACCTTCTTCTTGAATGTAGCGCGCTTCCTTGCGTCTATTTTGACCACTGGATCAAACATTTTCAGCCTCTACATCAATATATATATAATTTCATATAAAGAGAAAAAACACGTGTAAAAAAAGTTGTACAAATTTAATGAAAAAATATTGAAATTGATGGCAACCTTGATGTTGTTGGTTAACATCTTCTCCAACATGACCCTGCTGAGAACCAGACCCAGAATGACGCTGCTGAGAACCAGACCCACAATGACCCTGTTGAGAACCAGCAGCAGTTGATTGGCCTTCGAGGGAATAAATATCACCCCCTTCCCGCAACCTGCTACCACTCATACCTCGACCAGTTGAACCTTGGCCACACTCCATGGATGGAGTAGAAACCCTTCTCCTCTTACCTCCTAAAAATTAAAATATGAAACTTATTAACAACTAATTTCACTCACAAAGTTAATAAAAAAATCAATTCCATATGTACACACATGTATGAAGATTTAAGATTATATTTAAATACCGTGAACATCCTCTGATCCCTGAACCTCCATATGGGATTCGGCTAATCTTCGTCTTTCATCCTCCATGATATATATCTGTTGGTCGACATTTACACAAAATAGATTTCAAAAAATCAATTTGTAATTTAGTGTACACAAATTATGTAGAACACAACTTTCAAAGCAATAATTGATCATGTGTGAAACTAAATTTAATCGAAAAATATATTATAAAAATGATAAGTTCACCAAATTGCGCTTTACATGGTGGGAGCACACTTGGTATAAAATTTACTACTTATACACTTTAGTTTGTGGAGGAAATGACACATGTACATAGTTTACCTTAAAGTTGTTGTGTTTTACGGATATTAAAATGAAGAACTTCTATTTAGATCCATTCCAGAGATTGATTGTAGAGGCATTTACTAGATATGTCACCTTTCATAAAAGATGAGATCCAGAGGCTACCTGGCCCTTTACAGACTCTTCCTATAGAACTTGTAGAAGTAAACACTAGAGGCATTAACAATATCAAAGAATGTTTTCATGCTCAGACATGGGAATGTGTCTCTTTCCCTATGCAAAAAAATAGTTCAAGGTAGTTAATCTTCATATACATGTCAAGGTACAATTTAGCTCATTTTAGTCAAGGTTAGTTAGAAGAATTAGCTATTGGTTTCTGTCTTCAATTTCCTCTCAAAATGAATGTGTACGTGCTTTTGAAAGACACACTAGAGGAATCCTCTACAACTTGGTGGATAGAGTTGAATGGAAACTAGGTCAAGGCCTTGACAAAATACATGCTAGTGAATAACACTTACTAGGTTATGCCAACAAATAAAGTGGGAGAAATGTTTTCTCCTCGAGGTTGTCCATTTGGGTGCATAATACCAACTTCACCCATTTCCTCACAGGTTTCTCTCTTAGGTTACAGATGTCTTCCACCTTATTCTAGTTATATATTTTCAATTTCTCGTGGATTCCTTGAATTTTTTCTCCTACCATCTCCCTCTCTCACTCCCCAAATTATTGTCATCAAACATGCCCCATTGAGGATCTGGAGCAATGTTTGGACCATACTTAAAGAACTGTCATTGCTACTAATTGAAATTGGAGTCATGTATACTAGATTGCTTGCTTAAGTGGCTCTTACTTGGACAATATCCTGAGATGAGTTTGACATGATGGTCATATGAAGTTGGAAGCTACTTGGTGTAATTTTCCTTAAATCTTCAAAAAAAAAGAGCAAACATGTCAATTTCGATAATTTCTTATTAGCTTCTGCATACAACAGATGTTATCACAATTGCAACACAATCATGTTCCATGAGCATGAATTATGAATGTCACAAGCCAAATTGCAAGGAAATTTTCTTTCATTTTAGGCAAAAGAAGGCTATGACATTAAGGTCCATGCTAGAAAAAATTATGCAAATAAGGTTGCTAAGTCTTGATACATTAAGGTCCATGCTAGAAGAATTAGCTATTGGTTTATGTCTTCAATTTCCTCTCAAAATGAATGTGTACGTGCTTTTGAGAGACACACTAGAGGAATAAAGTCCAAATTTTTGATGAAAATGTGCTATGAAAGTAAAGGGTTAAAGGAAAACATGTACAAGGCATAGTTGAGTACAAGGCATAGTTGAGCCAAATGTTGTTGAGGAAGGGCCTAATTATTTGGGTCTTAACCATGGAAAACATGATGGAGAATGCTCCAAAACCAAGGAGGCACATGAAGCTGTTCCAAGAAGGAATTTTATTTCGTGTTCATTACCTCAAGCTTCAGAAGTTTGTGTTCATGATGAATGGAAAAGTTTGACACCCACTTTGCAAGAAGATGTTAATAAACATGCAACTAATGAGAATGTAAAAGAAGAGGATGTTGAAATCTCTATCTAGTCATTTTTCATTCATTGCTAGTATTCAGAGGAGAGCCACTACCTCATCAAATTCACCTCCTCAAGAAGGCCACAATGGTGAATGTTCAAGGTATAAATTTGCCTTTATTCAAATTTCTTTTGATTATGATAAACATGGTAAATATTCACATAAGATATATAAAAGAACTTGCACATGTTCCTTTTGTGGTTTGAATAATCATAATTTTTATAGATGTTGGAAGAAGGTATCCATGCACATTGAAACTTTCTAAATAAATGAGGCAAAAACTCAAAGGCCCATTGGACAAGGAAAATGATGTTGAAAATAAGATGCAATTGTTTATTACTCATTGCCATAAGAAAGGTCACCTTGTGGACAAGTGTTGGAATTTGTATCCAACAAGTCATCCACAACATTTGAAGGAGGTGGAAAGAGATAACGACAATAATGGAAAAGAAGATTCCATAATCGATGAAGGTCAAGATGATTCACATGATGAAGTGCAGCTAAAAGATGTGCCATTGAAATGGTTTGCTAACAGATGGTTAGATTTCTTATCCAATTAAGGCCTTGCATGTATTTTGATGTTTCATGAATTTCTTTACAAATTCAAAGTATGGTGCATGTTGCATGAAGCAAGACGTTGAAAGTAGAGTTATGTTGACACACTTAAATGCAACAAATATGGAAATTAGTACATGAGCTCTATTATTTGACTTGAGAGTTAGTTGTTTGAAGAGGCATGTTGTGAAATTTTTTTTGGTTGAAGGTTTTGTACACCAATATGTAAGACTACATGGAGATATTCACATGATGTGAATTTTTTTTCTTTGAAGGAGAAAAATGATATATGTCAACGAGCTATGTTTCTTGCATGATGTATTTTCAATTTGATGGTTTTGTTTGTGACAAGACGTCACAAGATTTTGGGAAGGTCCACTCTTGAGTGAGAGCCTCATGATTACAACCTAATCATGAGAATCAAATGGGACTGCATCCTTATTTTGAAAACAAATAGGATTCTGAGCTACCTAGGACTCAAACCATTATTTTTAAATTTGAAATATCATGGTGTGTTGTTTCAATGCCTAAATCCACAACCCTAACATAAATTGTTTTATTCCTTTTTTGCAAGATTTAGTTGGTTATATTAAAATTCAGTTGAATTTAAAATTCTTGGCTTAGTAGCATGAACCAAACATATTGTACATGTATTAAATTCAAGGAATTTCACTCTCCCAATCATTTCTAAATCACCCATATCACCAAGAAAACATGTTTTAAAAGAACATACTTTGGTATGGGAAAGACCTTCGATTTCAAATATTATAAGAAGGTTTTTGATATGGTTTAGAGAATGTGGAAAATAGAATCCATAAACAAATTATTTTTCAAAAATTATTACTTTCAAAGTATCAACAAGGAACATGTACAAGGGTGTTCAATGAATTAACGCTATTTATTTAAATTCCATTATGTATATCTTACTCATAATTTTAACAAATTATTATATAATAATCTAGATTGGATAATTATATTATTTGTCATATATTTTGATGCTTATAGAGTGAAAAAACTTAAAGAATCAACTTGTAGGGTCATTTTAATGGTGGGTGGAGAATTGGGGTCTAAAACCTTTTGGAGTCATTTTGAGGCATTAAATGAAATTTCTGGGGGTCAAACGATTATCCCTTGTGCCAAAATCTTGACCATTATTCTACACTTAAAGACATATCCAATGGTGCAAGAAAAACATCAAACGAAGTTCATTCAAAATTTATGCCTTTGGTAAGTTGACCTATCATGTTGACCACCATGGTACGAGAGAATGACATCTTAGCCCCATTACTCATGCATGGCAAGCTAGCTACATGTGGAATTTTAACAAGAATCTAAAAGGTCTAAAATCACAAACCTCGTTAATGGTTGACAGATTCAAATCTTACACCTAGTTGGCTATCACACTAGGTTAAATACTTGGCCACTAGGAGGAATAAGAGTTCCATTTTGTGTTATTGTATTTTGTTCCATAGTTGAAAATACAACTAGGAGTGTGAAGTTAGAGAGAAAAAACGTATGAAGTTAAGTTTTTATAGCAACCTTACATGCTAAAAGTCTTAGCTAACTCTAGAGAGATTACCTCTTTCTTTGTACTCACATATTTTCCATACCAGAAAAGAGAGAGTAGAGCATGTTTACATTTTAGTGTTGTTTTTCTCCCATAAGGATTTCCTAGGGAAAAAGGAGTCAAAGCATCATTAATTTTTAGGGTTGCTTGTCTCCCATATAAGGATTTCCTAGGAAAATAATTTTGTTGATTGTATAGAGATATTTATGTGTGTGTTTCATTATGTTCTCTATTTCTTACGTTGTGTTTCATTATGTTTTATATTTCTTACATTTCTGCCCTCCTATTTTTATTTCCAATCAAGGTTTATAAAATAACATGAGAAGCAACATGAGACTTGGAACAATCATTTTCATTATCTATATGGAAGGCAAGAAGGATTATATCCCCTTAAGCTTAAGCTTATGTAGTTTATCAATTTTTATCATATATTTTTTGGTAAGGGTAAATTTTTTTTATCTATAGTACAAGTCATGAGTTCCCCAATTTTACCTTATGTAAAGCATGATTCTAGGATTACTACAATTTGTACTTGGTTTTTTATTGTGATGATGCCCTGTCTCAATCACTTGGCCATCTCTTGATGGGTAGTTAAATCTTTATAACAATACTTAATTAAAATTTATATCTATTTGTATTATGTGAAATTATGTAAAAAATGGTATACTACTTTTCATAAAATTGGGTTGAGTTTATCATATATTTCAATGAAAGTTGATTAAATATATTTTCTTTAAAAGGATCTAACAATTTTGGTAAGGTATGCATTTGCAATTTTGTGTGGCTCTCTATCAACCTTCACTTAATCATTTCTAGAAAAAATCTACTTGCTCATTCGTATACCCACTTTCTATTCAAATGCATGAGTTTTGAACTCTTAGTAACTATGTTTTTCCATGCAGGAAAATTATGTCACATTTTATACCAACTCTAAATATTATTTTGAAGTTTGAATTACTGTTATTCTTTTATATAATTTAACATTAGATATAAGTTTAAATTGAAAGCTACTAAGATGAAATATAGCTTAGATATGGCATTTGCAAATTATTATCTATTTATTGAACTAAAGGACATAATTATTACACATGTTTAATTTACATTCAAATGCTTCTTTGATTCATCTCCTATAGCTTAATGTAATGCTAGATATATAATTTAAGTTTAAGGCCCATGAGATAAATATGACTTCTATGTGACATTTGTATTGAATCATCTATTTGTTGTGTTATATGAACATAATTGGTACGCATATCTAATTTGTATTACTAATATGTCATGTCATGCTTCTTTAATTTATCTTTTATAGATGATCAGAGCATCCCTTTTTAATCTATCCCTTTTGACTTCGGATATGTGGGTAATACTCATCCGAATATTTTTCAATCATAAAGCAATGAGTAAAATTGTATTCCATTTGTGTCAATGTTAAGGTTAAGCACATGGATTAAAGTTTTATATAAGATACATTGCCACGGTGTACATTTATATTTAAAGAGTCCAAAACCTCATTCAAGACCATATTTTTTGTTGGTGTAGTTTGATTGGTTATATTGCATTGCTTTTGCAGTTGTTGCTGTGGGCCTCACCATCTAGTGATTTTAGGTAAAAAAATTATTTACATGGAATTTTTATGTATCCTATAATGTTTATTATTTATCACTACTAGCCTTGGTGATTTAGTTGTTTGTTTTCATGCTACTTGGTTACCCATATTTAATAGTTGTTCATGTTTAATTCATTGTTAAGGCTTTTTATTGGCCTATCAGGATGTATTTTTCTCAAATCCATAATGGCTAAAAGAATGAAATTTATCTATGAAAAAGAGAGGTCATATGGAAAACAAATTGTTTGCAAGTGTTCTTTTGAACCCATAGAACTTGCAACCCCAATATGGATACAATACTAAGTAATACATAGCCTCCTCATCTAACTTAGTCAGGGATTTGCAATACTATATTTGAGTTGGCTAGCTCCATTTCAAGATATTATAATGTTAGATTATTATTTCTATATATTTTGATTATGGTAGTAAAATGTTACAAAAAACCGGAAACTACAAATAATATTATTCTAGATATATGTAAAAAGGACATGGTAGAGAAAATCAAACAATATTAAACTTTTCATAAATAGTTTCTAGATATAAATTTTTTTTCTAATTTTGATTGTAAATTCCAAGGCTTAAAGCAATAATTTTTCTAATAATTTTTTTTAATTAATAAATAAAAAAGAAGCATTTTCAATCAAAATCACATCCAACATATAATAAAAATAATAAAAACAATTTAAAACTTCATACAATGACATTACTATATGGCAAAGAGCATAAAAATATACAAGCATAAAATCCTTTTATATAATAATGGAGAGCTTCAAATATTCAAGAAAAAAAATCTTTCGGTTTTAAACAATCATATTTTAAACAATTAAAACTTGGAGAAAATCATCTGTTTTTGAATTTCAATTATATAAAAAATTAGTCAAATATTTCAAATCTGTTTTTTGGCTAGTTGCAGAGTGTAGGTGCAGTTCTAGCTAGAGAGAGACTCCAAGAAGGGGTTTCAAGACAGAGCAGGTTTCCAACATTCTAGTCAAGAAGGGAGGCAAATATTTCCAACAAAATATGTTGTCTGTGTTTTCTTTAGTACTCAATCGAGCCTGTATTAACCTGCAAGCGAGCCTGATGTTTCTTATATAATCACAAGGATTATTAAAAATATTGCTGCAATTTCCTCAATGGACTTGATAGTCCTCAATATAAATGGTATCCACATGCTCTGTTTTTGGACATGGTAGATAGTAATGGTTTTCAAACGAGCCTAATGTATTTTCAAGCGAGCCTGTACTCACTTGTATGCTGTTCCATAGGGGTTCATTTTTTTACTAGACTATTATCCGCACAACAAACCTGTCAATTGCATACTACTCATTGTTGCTGATCAAAAGATGCTCTCCAGTACTCAATATGAATGGTACCCACAAGGCTCTATTTTTTTTTGGACGTGGTAGATTGTTACGGCCAGCAGGTGAGCCTAATATATCTAAAACAGTGATACTGTGTAGACTGTTAGAGCAGCAGGCGAGCCTAATATTTGGTAGACTGTTTTGCATCCTCTACACTTGCCGTTGCCTGAAAGGCTTGCAAAAGTGGTGTATTTTCAAGGCCTCACGTACAGAGAAACATCATACCATTTGGGCTAAGGTGGGGTATCTTCTCTTTGTCGGCCAAATTTGTGGAGTTAACTAGAACGCATTTTTGGGCACTATTTTTAACACTAATAACAAAAATAAAATAACATTACATGGTTCAAAAGTGAGATTATTTAGAGGGAATTAAAGCCCAATGGAAAAGGATGTCAGGGATAATTTAATAGTCCTCTCAAGTTTGACCCTTCTGGAAAACAAATCGCAGAATTTTTGCACCTCCATTATCCCTTAAGAAGGGATAAGAAGGGATATTTTGAGTATAAGAAAAAGTAAAAAATTTATTAAGCATAGTATCACTGTTAAGCGAAACTCATAGCCTACATCTGTACAAGATATATAAAGGTATTCTCTATACCATTGCAAAAGGTACTAGCATAATAGTGATGGCACATTCGCGAATAGTGATGGCACATTGGTGGCAATTGCAGAATCAAACACAAAAACTTATCATTAGATACACAACTGCTTAGAATTTGAAATATGTCAAAGTAAAAAT
>JAXQQM020080381.1:0-16889 GCA_034641835.2 Pinus albicaulis
CGAATGGTGATTTCACCTTTGTCTCTCGCTCTCCATCACTTTCTCATTTGACAACCAAGAGTGGAAACACTTATGGCGTGGTCAGCCACATACCGGATGGAGATCCTATCCCAAACGGGGTGGAGGTGGAGTAATGGGACCCTTTTCACCGGGAGACCCCCTTGTTGTGGGAACAGCACTTTTTCCGTCACGTAAGGATACGAGAAAAATTTGGAGAAACAACCAAAGAGACCTGAGCTGGTGGAACACCAAGATTGACTCTACACAGTTCAAACACGTACTTATCATAGTCAATGATCTCGATAAGGAATGGAGCAATTTAGAAAAAAGATCCAAGTAATCGAATATAGATAAATTGAAGGAACTTTGGATTCCATACCCTAAACATACCTTCTTACAAGTTACAAATCCGTAAGTTCAAGGTTGAAATCATCCCGGCCTACCCAACTTCACAAATTGTTTTAAGAATTTATAGGATACCCCGTTAGTGACTGTTGTGTAACCAGCTCCAAAAATAGAAGAAAAGAGATATTAACGCCTTAGAAATAAGCCACTTCGAGGGGGCAACCTCCAATACATTACATAAATGAACAATTCTTGGATGATACAATTTACAAAACCTCCTTTCTATATAGGAGTCCATGGGGCCATAATGTAATCCTAGTGGGCCACAATGTAATCCTAGCCGACCTAACAATAATAATTTAAGGGCACAATAATAACAAAATGGGGGTTACAAGGGTACATTAATAACAATAAGGGGTTTACACTAACAATAATAAGGGGCTATACTAGTGATATAGGGACCTAACATGCCCCTCTCCTTCAAAAAAGTGTTGTCCTCAACACTTGAGTAGCTCCGGGTGCTTCTGTATAAAATTCTCATCCTCCCATGTAGAATCTTCAGTGGGTAAGTTCTTCCACTTGATGAGATACTGTGAAATTGATCGATTCCGTAGCTGTCGAGTTCTTGTTTCCATGACCGCTTCAGGTTCCAATATGATTTTTCCTTCCTCATCAAGTTCTGGCAATATTGTTTGAACTAGAATATTTTCACCTATAACCTTCTTTAAGCATGAAACATGGAAAACCGGATGCACTCCCGAAGAAGCGCCTAACAACATTTAGCTTCCCTTTTGTAGATTATTTCAAAGTCATAACCCAACATCTTTGTGACCCATTTTTGCTGCTCTTCTGAAGATAGTCTTTGTTCCAAAAAGTGTTTAAGACTATCATGATAAATTTTTACCTTGAAGTGTCTTCCCATTAGGTAAGTTCGCCATTTCTTTAGTGCATGCAGTATTGCTAACATTTCCTTCTCATAAATAGGTTTCTGTAAATACTTTCCTTTGATTGGACGACTTTCAAAAGCAATGGGTCTTCCTTCTTGCATTAAAACAACACCAATTCCATTTCCTGAGGCATCACATTCCACAATAAAGGTTTTTGTGAAGTCTGGCGTAGCTAAGACCGGTGCTAGGCACATTGCCTCTTTAAGATGTTCAAAGGCCTCAGTTGCTTCAGGAGTCCATGAAAATGCATCTTTCTTCAATAATGTTGTTAGAGGTGCTGCTATTCTCCCATAATTCTTAACAAACTTGCGATAATACCCTGTTAACCCGAGAAATCCTCGCAACTTCTTTATGGTTGTGGGGACTTTCCATTCCTCAATGGATTTAATTTTGTTAGGGTCTACTTTAACACCCTCGTGAGATACAATATGACCCAGATATTCCACCTCTTGTACTCCAAAGAAACATTTGGATTTTTTTGCATATAATTGTTTCTCCCGCAATAGTTTGAGCACCCTGTCAACATGTTCAACATGATCCTTCCAAGACCTGCTATAGATTAGTATATCATCAAAAAATACTAGCACAAATTTTCTAAGGAAGGGTTTGAAAATGGAATTCATCAACCCTTGAAATGTAGAAGGTGTATTGGTAAGGCCAAAAGGCATGACCAAAAATTCATAATGACCCTCATGAGTTCAAAATGTTGTTTTTGGAATATCTTCAGTCTTCATTCTAATTTGATGATATCCTAAACAAAGATCCAACTTGGTAAAATAAATTTCTCCATGTAATTCATCCAATAATTCATCAATCACAGGAATGGGAAATTTATCTTTAATGGTGAGCTTATTGAGCTCCCTATAATCCCGACACATGCGCCATGATCCATCCTTCTTGTGTACCAATACTACAGGAGCAGAGAAAGAACTTTGACTAGGTTGAATTATACCCGCCTCTAACATTTCTGCAATCATACGTTCAATTTCGCTCTTTTGGACATAAGGATATCTATAAGGCCTGATGTTTGGAGGAACACTTCCTGGAATCAAATGAATAGCATGATCATGATCACTAATAGGTGGGAGTCCTTTGGGAGTTTCAAACACCTTGGAATGATTGTCCAAGACTTGTTGGAGATCTGCAGAAATAGATGATTTTGATGTTGGAACTTCTAGTGAGCATAATTGTGCAATTACGCCTCGTTGTTCTTTCTTTAGAAGCTTTGTCATGACATTAGAACTTATTATCTTTCCTGGCTTCCCCGCAATGCCTCGTAATTTGAATTCCTTTCCTTCTGAAAAAAATTTCAAGAAAAGTTCTTGAAAATTAAAAGCTACCATCCCCAAAGATTGTAACCATTGTACTCCTAGTACAACATCAGCACCTCCCATAGGAATGGAAAGCATTGGACTAGTCAATACATATTCCCCCATGGTTAGCTTGATATTATGGCATTTTCCAGAGCAATTTATAGTTCCTCCATTTGCGACCATCACTTGACATTCTGGTGCTGGGTATAGGAAACAATTTAATTCCTTGGCTACCTTACAATGAATAAAATTATGGGTGCTACCTGAATTAATCAACACTATTACCTTTTTCTTCTTGATATGTCCTTCTATCTTGAGAGTTTGAGGAGTGGTAATTCCTGCCAGTGCATTACACGATATGGTCGGATTCATTTCTTCCTCTTCTAGGGCTGGTTCCTCGTGTATATCCTCTTCTTGTTCATTTTCTTCTTCCTCTTCACAATCTATGTAAAATAATTTCTTCTCAGCACACTTATGACCTTTAGTGTATTTGCTATCACAACTGTAGCAAAGCCCTTTTTCTCTTTTTTCTTCCAATTGTTGTGGTGTCAACCTTGTAGGTTGTGGAAATCTAGAAGTAGCAACACTTCCTTCTTTATAGAATTGAGTGGTAGGCTTCCTTGTCGCCATAATTTTACATTCAACTTTTCTTGCCAACCTGAATGCCTTCTCCAATGAATCAGGTTCCAGAATGCGAACTTCATGTTGAATGTTATCCTTTAAAGTGCCTATGAAGAGATCAATCCTGTGTTCCTCTGGAATATCAGTTACCCTTATATTCAATTTTTGGAAGTCCTCAATGTGCTGCCCCACTAAACCCTTTTGTTTGAGATCTATCAATTGGCTAAAGAAGGTGTTGCTCTTTGTATCCTCATAATGTGCTATCATTTCCTCCGTAAAAATTGACCAAGTGACAATTTTTTTACGGGAGCAAAGCCATCGATACCATACAAATGTTTTTTGTTCTAAATGTAAAGTTGCAATGCGTACCTTTTGTGTGTTTTTCACATTATGGAGATCAAAATATTGCTCCATCTGTAGTATCCATGTTACAGGATCCTTTCCATCAAACTTCCTCATATCCATTTTGGAATATGGTGGTTCTTCCCGCCAACATTAGAGTTTATGAAATCACGATTAACATTTATTTTGTTCTCATCATGAGTTTCCTCTACTATCTTTTCACCATTAGGAAACATTTCTTGTATCAACTTTGTCAAACCTTCCATGTCTGCTTTTAGATCATTCTTCATGTTTTCCATTTTCTCATCGATCTTAGCTTTCATGTCATCCATCTTAGATTCCATGCCAGCTTCCATGCCATCTATCTTAGATTCCATGCCATTCTTCAAACCATCCATCTTAGATTCCACGCCTTTCTTCAAACCATCCATCTTAGTTTCCACGCCTTTCTTCAAAACTTCCATGTCATTTTTTGTTGCTCTTTGCGGGAGCGAAATTTGTTGCACTTGCTCTTGTAATTTTGATATTTCATGTTGCCATTCTTCATCTTCATGAGTCATAGTAGAGATTTCTAAAGGCTTAATGGGAGTTGAATTATTTTTAAGGGCCATTTTATAATCCAATACTGATATCTATTCTACAATATGCCCTTGCAATCAATTCAACTTGATTCTTCAAACAAGACTTATGCAATTCGGAAAAAAATACACACCTTTTAATTGCTTTTGAGGAGCTGAATGTTAAGTGACTTATCCCTATACTGCAGAGATCCTCAATATTTGAAATTTGGCCTGTGGTATTCCTTTTGACTTCTTTCAATTCCACAGTGCAGAGGCTTGGTTGGATACTTGAGTCAAAGTTATGTCGATATCTTTAATGACCTAATTATGGACTGTTTCAGTAGAGCAAAATTGTATCAATTTCCACGTGTTACTGTTTGCTCCTTTGTATTTGAAATTTATAGTCAAGAAGCTACAATTTGTGTAATTCTAGTCACGTTTTATAGAATTCCAATCCGATGCTCGGAGAGAGAGTATTATGAAGAATTTCCCAGATCACCTTTTGGAGATGAAATTAGAGGGGAGCTGAAAAGACCTAAATTTATCGATCATATCTCTGAAAAATATTCTGAACAAATTATTAAAATTTTTAGTGATATTTCCCATCATCATTAACTTGCACTCTAAAAATTTTAGCTTCGAACCTTAAATGAAAAAAATTATAAGTGAATTCACGATGACCTTTTAAGTGAAATTGAGAAGCCTTCAAAAAGCCTAACTTTAAAGATCATATCTCGACAATGTTGTGAACCAAGCTCTGAAATTTTGCGACAGAATTTCCTTAGGATTTACTACTTTTCACTCTAAGTACTAGCTTTTGAACCTTCATAAAGAAAAAAATTACAATGAAAATTCCACGATATTTGTTGGACGTGAAACCTAGAATCAAGCTTTGATACCAAATGTTGTAGAGTGGCACAAAAAGAGAAGAAAAGAGATATCAACGCCTTAGAAATAAGCCACTTTGAGGGGGAAACCTCAAATACATTACATGAATGAGCAATTCTTGGATGATACAAATTACAAAACCTCCTTTCTATATATAGGAGTCCATGGGGCCATAATGTAATCCTAGTGGGCCACAATGTAATCCTAGCTGACCTAACAATAATAATTTAAGGGCACAATAATAAAAAAATGGGGGTTAAAAGGGTAAAATAATAACAATAAGGGGGTTACACTAACAACAATTAGGAACTATACTAGTAATAGGGACTATAGATATATTCTACAAAGCTAACACATAAAACGGTAGTAAAGTCTGAAGAAAAGGAAACTTGATTCATCAACAACAAATGGAAGAACAAATCAATGGAGGTAGCATGGAAAGACACCCCCATTGATCCATCGACAAAATATTACAAGACTATCACAAATTTGTGAGTGCTTATGCAACAATAATGGGTAAGGCATCATATGTTAGTATTTTGCTTAGATAAATATGAAAGAATTTAGTTATTGGAGAAAACAACTTGAACTTATGAAAAATAAAATACCAATAAGCAAACGGCGCAAATGGCACAATTCCAAATAAAGATTTTGAGAGAAAATGAGGTTACAACACAGAGCGAAGCATCACGAAGGACTCATATATTCATCGAATGCGAGAAATGAAATGATAAACCGAGAAATCATTCTCAAATAATTCATCAAAGAGACACTTGAGTTAAACACTCAATTGTCAAAACAACAAGAAATATTCTGTCAAAGAATCTCAATGATCAAACCACATTGTGAAACAAGTGATACATTATTCAATCAAGTGGTTGATCAGAGATTAGAGTATGAAGAGGTTGATAAAAATATTTCAAAGTTTATCTCTTGGCAAGAATCTAAAGAAGGAAGAAAAGTTGATCTGCCAAATATTGAAGAATCCCACAGAGATATTCTATTTACATATTGGGATATGAAATTAAAGCAAGCAGAAAGGGCAACAGCTAGAGCAGATGGTATAGCAAGCAATATAATTGAAGATGTAAATGAGAACCTTCATAATATAAATTTGATTAAAGAATGCAAGCCTGGAGTTTTCCCAAATATCAAACAATTAGAGAAACATTGAACAATGCTAAAAAATCAAATTGAGTAAGTGCCTAAACAAATTTATCTAAAGTTGATCAAGAAACTTATTGGCAGTTTCTAGTGAAACCATACAACTAAGGATGGCTTTGTGTTGTCTAACGAATTCCACTCAAAAGATGGTGCCACCACTCTCTGATGTTGTGTTTACGGGACAACTAAGATCTAGAGCCGGCCAACCACCCCAGGTGAAGCCAATGATGGATATGTGTGAACTCAAGAGCTTAATGGAAAATAAGGACCGTTCAACATGAGAAAACACGTCATCATCTTTTTTAGTTTTTATGTTTTTATTTTTCGTATTCTGAGGAAGGTTGTTTGAAACCTCCTCAGGTTTTTATGTAATAATCTATTTTTGATACATATGTAATATTATTTAAACCTCTCTCGTGCATTTAGAGAGGGGTCCAAGATTTTATCAAAAACACTTTGCAAAAGCTTGCACTTTTTCACTTTTGTGACTGTTTTGATGAAATATATGGAATAAGATATTGATCTTCTTGAAGATTGTAGCATACTCTATTGAGTTTGCATTTTTGTACTCATAGAGTATATTTACTTGAAAATAAGCAGATCAATATTGTTGATTTCATGAGTAGGACCATTCATATCTGGTACTTCTATCTTTATGATTGATTTTTGTTTATGTATTAGTAGTAATATTTCTTATATTGTATTATGTATGAAATCTAAGTTACAGTTTTTCATTAAAGCACTTTTGTATGATGTTTCATCTGTAATTCCTTATTGAGTATATAATCAATCGATATATGCGATATAGTTTTCACAATTATTTTGCCTAACTATTTAGTCAAAATAATATTCTTTAAAAATTTCATCTCTTCTAGCAATTGAATGACCTTTATTACCTGTTGCTTTAAGATATCTTTGTAGATCGCATGATTTAAGTTATTCCCAGGTATAGATTAAGATAAATATTAGACTAAATAGATGCATGTGTTTTTTGTTTAAATAGATCATTTCTTTTAGTTAAAAAATCATTTTCCATTTCACCTTATATCAAACCCACATCATCATCATATCAATATTTGCTAGGAAATTGGTCCCATTATCCCCAGTCGGAGCCACTATACCAAACAGAAAAGGAACAACTTCCAAGGTCCAGACCGGGTGGTTATCCCCCATGTTGTTGCAACAAAATTCTAGGGCTTCAACATTTTGGCACTAGAAGGAGGGCCAACCGTGAATGGCAAAGAAAACTGATCATAAATTAAGAAGCCATCCTAATAGTCGTTCTCCCTCTATATCTCCTCCAAGTTCTGGATCCTCGTCTAGAACTACAATTTTAAGCTCATAAGTTGAACAAACCTCTCCTAAATATCCTAGTAAATCTCAGAAATTACTTTCTTCAGACTACAAACCTGAATTACCAGAAGTTCAAAATTTGATAGAGAAGTTAGAACAAATCTCTATATCAGCTGAGAAACCTGTAATATCTCAGTCATATGAAGGAATTGTTTCATCTATTTTACAACCAAGACAAATCTTGACACGTTCTCTAAGTGAGAAGATTGGAATTCCTCCTTTGGAATTTCCCATTACATTTTTCCGAAACAATACCAAGAAATATAAATCACGGACATCTATTAGTGAGGTTTTATCCAATTCTCCACCTCAAATCCATTCATTCCCTCCACTCATTTCAAAAAATCCCATTCTAACTATTGGTGTTAGTTCTTCTAGTCTAGGCAGCCAACCTGCCTCTTCTTCAACTCAAACCCCACTCATATCCTCTTCGATCCATACTCCTATCATCATGATAGGATAACAACCACCACCGTAAATAGAACCATGGAATATTCTAGGTGTTGTAGCAATGGCAGGTCCGATTCACCCTCTTCCTAAACATCTTAAAAGATGGTTGCCCAAATTTAATCCTGATGATGTCCTACCAACGGAATAACATCTCCATAACTATATGTTGGCCATCAATTTAAATGAATTTACTGAAGAAGATTATGTAGTCAGATTATTTCCATATACTCTTATAGGATATGCAGGATCCTGGTACTTTTCATTACCCCCTCGCTCCATAAATATCTGGGATATGTTTGAACAACAATTCTTCTCCAAGTTTGGAGATGATAGAACCATTGCATCACTCATCAATGAATTGTCCTTTCTTAAGGCTAAAAGGGGAGAAAAGATCAAATATTTCAACTCTAGGTTCAATAAACTACTCAATAAAATTCCAACTACGTTAGCCCCTAGCGCTGATGTTCAAATTGAGTGGTACATATCTTCTCTTCCCTCTAATATAGCCATTTTTGTAGATAGAGCGTAGTTAGCCACATTAGCAGAAAACATGAAGGAAGCTTTATTTGTAGAGAAACGCGTAGTTTCTCTTGAAAAGAAAGGCTCTCGGGAAGGCAAAAAATATAAGAAAGTCACTTCTAAATATGACTCTAAAAGTAAAGTCCCGAAAGACCCTTTTGATCTTCAAGGCCTTCAAAAAATGCTAAAAAACATGTCTAATGAAATGGTTGAAATGAAGAAACAAGTTGTTGAATCCTCTACTGCAAAAAAACCTTTCAGATATTTTAGGAGAAATCAGTCTTCTAGTTCTCAGCCACCAAATACCATATCTAATGCTGAGTCTAACTTAGAAGAAAAGGAAGAATAAACTGAAGACGAAGACCTTGGAGATGAATAAATAGTCTAACTAAATGGGATGTGGGAATTTATTCTTCCAAGTGAAGAAGAACAAGAAGCTTTGCCTGTTAACACCAAAAGTAAAGGACCTGTTGATACAACTCAGTCACATCAAAAGTAGAAGACTCCAACTCCTCCTGCTAAAGAAAAAGCATTCAGTAAAAATTCATCTCCCAAAAATTCATAGCCAAATCCATCTCCATCAATACTTCCATCTACATCAAAGACCCTAGTAGTCATTGATACCATGGAGTATAATATTGTGGAAGATACGAAGAAAACTAGGGAAAATATTTCATTACATGAACTTAGCAAATTGAAACAACAACAGAAAATGCTACGTAGAGAACTCATTGCAGTTCTTGTGTCGCCCTTACCTATTGTTGTTGTATCT
Source organism: Pinus albicaulis (assembly GCA_034641835.2). Classification (NCBI taxonomy): domain Eukaryota; kingdom Viridiplantae; phylum Streptophyta; class Pinopsida; order Pinales; family Pinaceae; genus Pinus; species Pinus albicaulis. The sequence continues at coordinate 9,275 of JAXQQM020080381.1, forward strand.
CAGGCTGCTAAAGGCATGGGCAAACCCCCAACTTCTTCAAATAAATTTGATCCTACATATGTCACCCTGATCGGTGACAGATCTAATTCACATACACCTCCTTTCCTCTTAACTTACAAAATTTTCAATAAAAACCTTCATAATTGTTTGATTGACTCAGGAACCTCTTATAATATAATGCCAACAACAGTTTGTGCTAAGTTAAACATCACTCCTCAAAATTCTGACGTCCACATAATACAACTTGACAGAACTAAAGTAGAGTTCTTAGGGGAAATAAATTCAGTCAACATTAGACTTTCATCAAATCCCAAAGTCTGTCAAATAATAGATATATTGGTAGCTGATATTCCTGAATTTTATGGTCTAATTATAAGTAGAGACTGGTCTGAGAAACTCCATGGATATTTTTCTACAAATTTGTCTCACATGTGGCTTCGTTACAATAGGAAGCCAAATCAAATTCGAGTTGACCGAGAGAAACACCTGAAACATACAGTGACTAAATTTGAAGGTGATAACGAGCCAATAGCATTCAATAACAACATTATTTGGAATTATTTGGCTGAATCATTCTTAGGGAAATTTAATGAGCAGAAGTATCCCTTTCTAGATAATGTTGTCATCTCACAGATTGAAAATTTCTCACAAACATATGCTTCCAAGAGCAAAATATTTGTAAATAAACCTTTAGTTAAAAATTATTTTGGACTTTGTACTTTGATGGTTCCAAATCTAATGATGATGCAGGAGCTGGTTGCATTTTGATCAGCCCAGAAGGAGAAAAGACCATGTTAGCTTGCAAGTTAGAATTCAAGTGTACAAATAATATCGCAAAATACAAGGCATTGGTTCAAGGATTATACAAAGAAATTGACCTCAACATCAAATATCTGCAGGTTTTTGGAGACTTGAAAATTATCATTAGATAGGTAAGAAATATTATTCATTGTCTTTCTGGACATCTTAAACATTATCAATCATTAGTCCAAGATCTTACATCTCATTTTTTGGCATTTAATATTTCTCCTATACCTAGATTTCAAAATTCTAGTGCCGATGTGTTAGCTAATGTTGCATCAAAACTCATACCATCTGAGGATTTTAGTCCTAATAGATTTTCCATTGAACTAATTTTTAGGCCATTTATTCTCGACAATTTCACTAATTGGTGAGTCTTCAATGATGATTATGATATTATGGATTTTCTAACATGAGAAGGGTCATATGATGACCAAATCATAGATGAAAATGAGCATGAAATTCAATTAAAGCAGAGTGGTGATGAAAATAAATTAGAATATTTGTATGATCTCAAGGACAAATTTAAAAGGTAACTAATGGAAAAATCCAAAGTTCGACTCCAAAATTTGAAGTAGTAAACCTTGGAACTAATGACAAGCCTCAAAATATCAATATAGGTCTCGGTCTATCCTCTGATGAAAGATTATCATTCATTTGATTGTTAAATAAATACAAAAGTACCTTTGCTTGGGATTATTCTAATCTCAAAACTTATGATACCTCTGTTATACAACACACCATACCTATGATTTCTAATGATAAACCAGTGCAACAGAAACTAAGGAAAATTCATCCAAGCCTTGAAAATCAAATCAAATCAAATCATAGCTGAATAAACTCCTTAAGTCCAAAATCATATTTCCTGTTAGGAATTCAAAATGGGTATCCAATTTAGTGTCTATTAAGAAAAATAATGGTGGCATTTGTATATGCATAGATTTTATAAATTTGAATAAAGAATGTCAGAAAGACAACTTTCCATTGCCAACCATGGAACAAGTACTGTAGTCAGTAGCTGGTTCTGAGCTCGTGTCTTTTCTTGATGGATTTTCGGGATATAACCAAATCTTAGTTCATCCAGATGATAGATTGAAAACCACGTTCAGAACTAAATGGGGAACATATGCTTATCAAAAAATACCTTTCGGTTTGATTAATGCAGGTGCCACATTTCAAAGAGCTATAGATATAACCTTTAAAAGACTCATTAACAAATAAGTTGTTATATACTTGGATGATATCACTGTCTATTTGAAGAAGAGAAGCAGTAATTTAAACGACCTTAAGCAAATATTTGAACGATGTATCAAATACGGGATCTTGCTCAATCCAAAAAAGTCTTATTTTGCTTTAAGTGAAGGTAAGCTTTTAGGATTTATCGTATCAAAGAAGGGTATCTATATTGATCCAGAAAGGGTTAAGGAAATCGAAAAAATCCCTTTACCCCATAATACGAAATCAATGCAGTCTTCCCTTCGTCAAATAAATTTTGTAAAGAGATTTGTCCCTGACTTTTCACAAATAGTTTTACCTTAACAGACTATGATTAAGAAAAAATCGGTTTTCAAATGGGGTCACAATGAAAGAGAAGATTTTGATCTAATCAAACAAGCTATTATTAACGCTCCATCCCTAACAACCCCCAAATTTTCCAAACATTTTTTTTAATACACATTTCCACCAGAAACATCATATGTTGTCGTTTTGACATAGCTCAATGAACAATAGATAGAAGCACCCATCTCATTATTTAGCTCAAATCTACAAGGTGCCAAATTAAATTAAGTTCTTGTGCAAAAATAGGCATTTGTTGTCTTCAAGTCAATAAAGAATTTCAGACCATTTCTCCTTAAAAATCATACCAAAATCATAATTCCATTTTCAACATTAAGGAATTTACTGATGCAAAGAGAAGTAGGAGAAAAGAGAGCTAACTGGGTAACTGCACTGCAAGAATATGATGTTGAAATTAGACCAGCTAAAATTGTTAGAGGTCAAGGTTTTTGCAGAATGTTAACTAGATCATCCAACTTACCAGCAAAAGAAAATTCAGGTGATGATATTAAATTATCTTAGGTAAACCTCAACGATATTGAATCTCAATATGTTTATCTCATTTTTTATTTAAAAAATGGATATTCCCCTATGCAGCTCAGTTAGAAAAGAAAAAGGGCTTTGAGATTGAAAACAAAGCAATACCAAATTGTCAATGATGTTTTATTCATCAAAAAATAAAAAAATAAAAATAAAAAATAAATAAAAATTATGACTCTATTTTGCTAAGGTGCCTTGAAAAATCTGAGCCAGAAAAGGTTTTGCAGGAATTCCATGATAGACTAGCTGGTGGAAATTTTGGAGGAGACACAACAACACATAAAATCTTGCATGCTGGATATTACTGGCCAACTTTGTTTAAAGATGCACACGAGTATGTAAGGAAATTCAAAACCTGTCAAACTGTTTCTGGAAGACAAAGGAAACATGCATTGCCATTACAGCCAATCAATATTGAATAACCATTTGCGCAATGGGGACTGGACATAATAGGTGAGATCATTCCTCACTCTTCAAAGCAACATAGATATATCCTTACAACAACTAATTACTTTACTAAATGGGTTGAAGCAATGACACTAAAGGTAACCAATTCTGAGAACATTATAGAATTTATTGATCAATTTAACATTACCAGATTTGTTTTAGCAATTGCCCTGATGTTTGACAATGCATCTTATTTCACAGGCAATGCTATGATAGAATTTTCTCTCAAAAGAGGTTTCAAACTTAAGTATTTCGCTAACTATTATCCTCAAGGAAATGGTTTAACATAATCAACTAATAAAAACCTCATTAGGATCATTAAACGAACTATTGATCAGAGTCAAAGAAACTGGCATAAATCCTTAACATTTTCTCTATGGGAAGATCAGAAAACACATAAAGCCTCAATAGGCACCTTTCCATTTAATGTGGTCTATGGGAAAGAAGGTTTTCTTCCTACAAATATAGTTATTCCCTCTTTAGCCCTAGTTCAATTTATTGAAGAAAATCCTTCTTCTTCTCTGCAACTAAGGCAATCACAAATTCTCAAACTTGAAGAAGAGAGAGACAAAGCCAAGATCACTCATGCTCATCATCAATAGTTAGTTAAATCTTCCTTTGATGCAAATTTTGTTAGTTCAAAATCATTTCAACTTGGAGACCTCATTGAAATGGGTGTCATAGGTCAGTTTGGCACCATTCCCAATGACACAGTTGCTTGGGAATCATCTCCGAGGACTAATGATTAGAGGTCTATCATTCCCTATCATTTCGGTTGCTACCTGCCCTAAGACGAGAAACGAAAGAAATCAGCCGAAGACTTTCAATAAAGGTTTCCAAGGTTTTAAACATTATATAGCATATGAGAGATCACCAGAACGAGGCTCTAAGGGGCCTAAGTGCATTGCATATGCATTTAGCCCCATGTAAGTGCCTTTCTATGGCTTTCACTTCTCGACATTCACAAGTGCGTTGGTCACGTTGGAATGAAATTCTCATTGTTCAAGAATCTCCACTTGGCCAGTGCCTTCTAGAAGAGTTCACATGTGTCAAGCTTCGGATCCAAGTGTCCATTTGACATCTACATGACTGGAAACATGTCTTTCCTATTATTGGAAAGTAATTGATTGAAAAACAGCCTACAAGTCATCTATAAATTGAGCACAGATCTAAGTGCTTGAGAAGGAATAATTTGAGTAGAGAAATGTTGGAGAATTTTCAATTGAGAGCTAGATTTGTATAGCTACTGCTAGAGAGATTTATATTGTGATGAGGCTTGGGGACGTTGTTGGAAGGGTCACTTCAAATCAGTCATTTGGTTGTAACCTCTCCTTCTATCATCAATAAAGAGTAATGCTTATTTTTCACTATATGCATCTGTATTGACTTCGATTTTCCATATTGCAAGATCTTGGTTGATGTATATGGTTTATGCTTTATTGATTTAGATAACTAGCTTGAATATATATCTATATTATTTCATCTTTTGTTGTTTCAGTTTTCTTTCTTGCAGGAAACATTTCGCACAAACCGCTTGAATTTGAAGCTGCAACAGAAGCGACAGAAGGAGCCATTTGGAAGCGACTAATAAAGTAAGCCTTCAATCCTCTCTGTGTATCTATTCTGAGTTAGGAAAAATAGTCATACAGTCTTTCACCTGTTGTTATAGACTAGCACCTGCCTAGGGAAGCGTGATTTATCCGTAATTCACAATTCTGGCCCAACAAACCGGCAACTCCGCTGGGGAGAATTTCTCTTAGTTCTAGGTGTTTAAGCCTCTGATTTTCTTTGTTTATCCACCCAGTAGTTGTTACTCATCAATATTAAACTTTTTCAAAGCCAAATTAGCAAAGAGAGTGAGTTAAACATTAGTATTTTTATTTGTATACTGCGCCCAACGCACCCTTAGACAGGACACATTGCTTTGCAGAGCATTGTCTCCCTTCCTAGCCTGTGTTGCAGAGCACTGTCTCCCTTTGGAGACTGCGTTGACTCCTGAAAACACCCAAATTCCATTGAATTTTCCTTTGCAATTTGCTTCAGTTTTTTTTCTGTTGTGTTTTGAAAAGTTTGCTTCTCATATTGACCAGTGACTCTATATACTTCTTCCTCCTTTGATTGAAAATTTGTTCAATGTTTGTTTAAAAAAAAATTCTTTATCATTGACAAGTTGATTTCAAAGTATTCTTTATGGTTGCATTAAGAATCATTTTCTTTTGAAATAGGAACTTGTTGTAAAATATTCATTTCCTTGATAGGAGAAATTGTTGTTTTTATTCTTCATTTCTCGAAAGTAAAAAGCATTTGAATTGTTGATTTAGTGCACCTAGTTTCTTATGCATTCATAACATTAAAGAAACTGAAAAGAAAAACTTGCATTTGCATGTAGGATAATGTGTGTTTTGCAAAAGGAACATTAGGAAATCTGCATTTAGTTTGTGCTCATTGATTTGTTTTGTTCATTGATTTGTTTTCTCAAAAATTATTTGCTCTCTTCCCTTAGTAGCTAGGTTTTTCATTGAAGAAATTGAAAGTGAAATATTGTTTATCATTCTTAGCTTTCATTTTAGGAATTTCATACACATCATCGCGGTGAACCTTTGAAAGGAAAATTGTAAGCAAGATCAACATAAAATTAACCTCAATTTACCTAACAAAGCATTGGAACCATAACGATAATATTTAGAAGTTCTAGGCTAGAGACGTGTTCCGGCGTCGTAAAACATAGAAGTTGTCGTTAGCTTGTCTGCAATACATTCCGAGTGTGATACCTCACTCCACGTACGTAAGTATATCGTAGCTCTTCCACGTACTTTCGGGTATATAGGGAAGTGTTACAGTACGATAAGTATAAAGGGGTGCTCTCATTGTGCGGTTTCGCATCAAATAGCGCTAATACAGACTTGGGCATCCACGTACCTCCGGGTATATTTGGGAGGACAACTTTAGGTTGCTATCCATCCATAGTGAACCAAGTCGGCCACCTTGTAAATTTTGATGCACTGAACACAGCATTCGGGGAGATTGCCTCCCCGTACTTCTTGGTTCGCCAGGAGGTATTCTGCAGTTCACAGTTTCTTGGTAAACCTTTTTGCCTAGAATTTCCCTTTTATTTTGTTTATTTGTTTTTGGTTAAAATAAATAAGTCATCATGGAAGAAAAAAATCCTTTCCTCCATCATTCGCGTAGAATAGCATTGAAACCACCTTTACCAACAGAAGTCACTCTTGGTCGGCCAAGGTGACATCACTCTATCGAAACCAGTACTATCAGTACCTCTGGTGAAGCATCATCTTTCCATGTACCAGAGTTGGCACAAGTTGTTTCTAAAAATCTCGGTTTGTCTACTGTTGTCGAGACAGAGTCCTCATAGCTACTCATGGTCACAATCCATCCAATCTGTGAAGCCCATACCTCCCGAACCCGACGTTGTTTAACTGGAAGTTGATTCAAATCCCATTGTGCTTTAGGGGGCAGCCGTTATTGGTCAAACTGGACATCATCCCCAGGACCAACGAAACAGGGTCTATCATCCCCTTATATTTCAGTTGCTATATTCCCTAAGTGGAGAAAATCTTGATCCCGAAGTCGAACAATCAGAATTTGTTTCTATATTGGTCACTCCATAATCTATTGTAGCCATTGAGTCTCCCATATCGCGCAGTCAACCACCTGAAATATACTTTGGGCCTGACAACGAAGTTCTTCCACCTGGTTTAATTTCGATTGAAGAAATATACAAGATGAGACAGCTTTAACTCCAACTCATTTTTAGTAGGGGCTTTACCTGTATGAGTCTTTTCCTCAATCATCTTCCTCTGATTTTGTTGATTTTGTTTCAGTTCGAGTTCCCGTAGATTCTATAGGGTATAAATTGGGTCATTTGATCATGGCTAAGATAACATCCCAGACTGAATGATCTATTTGAGCCGCGACAACATCTGTTGTTGCTTCTTTTTCAATGTTCGGTCCATTAAATTCACCCATGTCATCATCTGGAATCCTATCTGGTTCCTCTCCTTGGTGGCTGGTGATACCACATATGTTACCCTTAGACATTCCTAAATTCAATGAAAACCATGGAGAAGACCCGTCAATGCATGTTATAACTTATCATTTGTGGTATTCATCAAACTCCTTAAATGATGATTCTATTAGACTACGTCTTTTCCAGCACACACTGACTAGTCCAACTGCATTATGAGGATGGTTCTTTTTCTATGTCAACCTCGTTATTTTATATCCCAAATTGGGAATGCAACTTAATACA